>JAPKID020007109.1:0-10393 GCA_026931265.2 Tropidonophis doriae | reverse complement strand
ATGTTCTGTAACATTTCTTTAATTTCTGCAAGCTGTGTGGCCTCACCTTCCGCCTCTTTAGGTTGTGAAGCTTTTGTATGTGGTTGCTTTCTGGAGGCCATCCTGAAGCTGGTTAATTCTTGGCACAAATATGGCGACGTGTGGGGAGGTAATGCGTGATGTGAGGAGAAGGCAAAAATCAAAGTCTCACTTACAATCCAGTTTCAATTGAAATTCAGAGAGAAAATAGTTCTTTAAAATCCACCATTAAAGGCTGCAAGAAGGCACATCTGCGAGAAGTCTCCAAAAATCTTTTAAATTAATCCATAGTAAATGAGACAGTTTCAAAGAGCCAGAGGTTTGTCAGCACATTTCAAAAGGAAACTTTCCCTTTACAGAGAACAAAGGAACGCCATCTTCCCCGCCTTTCCGGCTGCCACAGAAAAGTTAGTGAAAGTTATAATCATTTACAGCCAAGACAGAGATACAAAGAATCCATCCTCTCCTGTGAGGACTTTCTTTGTTATTGAAAAAAAAAGATTTGGATGTTAAATCCTTTCTCTCTCCAAACCTGGAGAGCATCTTAAAACGCAGCTGTCTTTATTCCAGAGGAGGGGTTTCCCCTCCCTCCTTTTTCTTTAATTAGTCCCAGTTGAAAGCATCCAAAAAATAAGAGAAAAACCTCACTATCCATCTCACAGCCTCTGGAGCCTCAGCTTCGCTTCCAGCTCCAGCTGTCAGCCCCATGTGAAATAGCAATAACAGTTCCGGAACACCATCGATGAAGGGGAAGCAGAAGGAAGTCTTCCCCCCCACTGTAGGTCCTCCGACTCCTGGGTCGAAGCGGGGGCCACCCCCCGACCGCCATCAGGACAGGCGAATCCCCCCGCAAGCCGGCTGTATGGTGGGGGCTCTTTCAAAGAGCCCCGTAGCCCCTGAAAGAGTCGCTGGAGCGACGAAGCGGCAGACGAGTCAAAGACTTGTCCGTCGCCTCGGGCAGCACCGGAAGCAATCAAAGGAAAGCAATTTTATGTGTGTTTAGGGACAGGGTAGATAATATCAGCTAGTCTGGTATAGTGGTTAAGACTATGAGTTCTAGTACTTTCTTAGCTATGAAAGCCAGCTAAACCTCCCAGTCACTCTTTCTCAGCCCTAGGAAATAGACAAGGGCAAGCCACTTCTAAAATCTTGCCAAGAAAACTGCAGGACTAGATTAGGCAATCAGCAGGAGTCAATACTTCCTTGAAGTGGGGGATAAGGTGGGGAATGGGGTAAATATCAGAAAGGCCCTTCCAGCCAATTACTACTTTACCTGTTGTTTCAACAAATATTTACATTCCGTCCTTTAAAAAAGAAAGAACATGAAAACTATTAATATTAATATGTGAACTTCCCTAGCAAATTCATTTTATGTTTCTTTCACTGAACTAAACATTTGGTGTGCAATCTTTCAGCCAAGAAGTGCATGCCAAAAACCATAGGTGTCCAGAATTTGAAAATAATTGGGACTCATATCTAGTAGATTACATGATGTTAAGATTGCATAATGTTAATTAATTTAAAACGCAGACCAAACAAAATTATCCAACATCTGTACAGCGAGTGGGATAGGATTAAAACTACTGAGCAGACTAAACTGCATGAACTTTATACAAGAAGATAGACACTACTAGAGAAAATGTATTGCTGTGTAATAGACTCCAGGGAGCCGAGTCATAGAGGTGACTTCAGATAGTTCAGAGAAGCATAGTTAAAGGTTGTATGGGAGCCAGTACATCATGAAGTTATTTCTTGGAAAGTATTAGCTGCTTAGATAACTGAAGCCACAAAAAGAATTAAAGTTTCTGAATAGTGGAGAGAGAGCTTCAAGGCTCCTTTTGGGGCACCTGCATGGCAGCGTTTTGCAGAAATGAGCATTTCAGGATTGTGCTATAAAGTAGGCCTGCACAAATGCCATGTTTTAGGATTTCTTTATACATTTCAGTCAAAATTGAGAACATTACTTTTCATTACATTTGTGTTATTTAATTTTTAGCATAAAAATTAAACTTCATTCACTCATTCATTCATTCATTCAATTTATATAGTCATCCACCTCAAATGTATGACTCTAGGTCAGGGGTAGTCTACCTTTTTATACCTACCACCCACTTTTGTATCTCTGTTAGTAGTAAAATCTTCTAACCGCCCACTGGTTCCACAGGAATGGTGATTTATAAAGTAAGGAAGTCAATTAAATTTAAAAAAGGAAAGTGCGTCAGTATTGGACAAAACCCCTACTGCTTACCATGAAAAGCTGGAATGCCCACTAGTGGGTGGTAGGGACCAGGTTGACTACCACTGCTCTAGGTGCTAATATAAAATAAATAAATAAAAGCTTTTAAAAAATAAATAACTAATATAGGAGCCAAGGTAAAACTAATCAATACTATGAACAAAGCTAAGATATGGGCTCTACCACATAATGTGGGCCCCAAGTTCAACAAAAAATTCAGTAGAGTTTGGAGGAAGTCTACTCTCTGAAGGAATGAGATTCCAGAAGGAGGAACATCACGAAAGAAAAGTCTTTCCTCACAAGGGGACCCTCTAGATACACTTCATAGCAGACGGTACCCAGGGGAGAAATAGTCCCGCAAGAAACCAAATCCCATACCATGCAGAGTTCTATAGACATAGCAACCATATTTTCTTGGAATCAATAAAGGACAAGCCTGACAAGGGACAAATCTGAAAGAGGTTTGTAATTGTTTATAACAGCTTTACAAAGGTATACGCAAGAGTAATACCATGAAAGTAAATAATTAAATTGAATAAATCTAAAACATAACTTTCTGAAATCATGAACTGTCTGTTAAAACAAGTCACTGCATTTATAGGTTGCCTGCCAGCACCATGGATTCAACTAGAGTGATACTGGCAACCAACCCAGCCCAGGGAGAAAAATAATTCCATGTGCAGGTCAAAAAGCATATATAATAGATATGCAATCAGCAGCCAATATGAAGGGCAATCCTTGAGGTAAAACTTTATGTTCATGGGAATTTTGACACTATTAAAATTCACAACAAAGTTTTACATAAAATTCTCATTTATGTAAACATGCCTACAAAAACTCTTTAAAAGAAAAATGATGGAATTGTTCGGGGGGGGGTGTCTTCCGATTCGTAGGGAATAAGATGCTCCAAGAAAACTTGATAAAAGATATGTTTATTGCTACAGTGTGTATGTGCCTATGTATATTGTAAAACACCTTTCTGCCTTTTGAATTCCCCGTACAGTAACACTGTGCAGCAGTGACTCAGATAGAAAGTCCATACAGAGAGTGGTAAGGACAGTTGAGAAGATGATAGGAAGCTCACTTCCTTTATTCAGGATAAAGCTTATATGCACTATGTGCTTAGAGCTCAAAGTATTATTAGAGACCTCACCCACCCACTTCATGGTCCGTTTCTGTTGCTTTTCTCTGCAAGGAGATTTCAAACTATTTCTAGCAGGATTAGCAGATTCTGTAACAGCTTTCTTCCCTATGCCATCCGTCTAATGAACTCACAAGATTCATTTTTTTCACCATGTACATACTGTATATACATCAGAACTAGACTGTATTGTTTCTCTGTGTCATATAATATATGTGGGTATATGTATAATTTTGTATTTATTTATTTATTTATTTTGACATGTTTATGTAGTATATATTGGAGGTAGTGACTCTTTGAGAGTTGTATGCAATGAAATTTCATTTTAATGTATGCCGATTAGTGCACATTTAAAGTGACAATACAGTTATTCTAAATCTAAGTCTTCTAAGTTTAAGAGTTAACTATCACTCAGTAGCAATTTAATCTAGTATTGTGAACAATTTTCTTTGTACTGTTTCAAAAAGCTTAATAGCAAAACAAACACAGTTTGGCGAAGCAATGAGTAAATAGGTAGTAGAAAAAGGATTAGATATCAATCATATCAAAAGTTTATTCAAACTTCTCACCTATTTTTAAGAAAGCTTCTAGGATTCCCTTACATGTATTTTAATGTAAATATAGTTTCATCTTTAACTATTCAGAACCACCTATTTATTGTTCTCTCCCTTCTATTGAAACACTCAGCAACCAACGTTTAAAAAAAATCAGAGCAGCTGAGCTCCCATTGCCATTGGTTGTCTTTCAACAAGCTTGGCTAAAAGTGGGAAGCAGACAAATAGGATTTGCTGCAATTTTCTCAAGTCAAAACAGTGCTTGAAACTTTAGAACAGCAGTTCAGCAGCACGCCAAATGTCATCATGGTGCTATTTTGCCTTGATGTTATGATCACTGTTTTCTGAATAGCTTGTTCTCAACAGAACAGACTGGCTCAGTCATACAGTGGAAGAGCATATGATGGTGAGGGAACTTAGTTTTCTAACATTAGAAGTTTTATTATCAGGAAAGTAAAAAAAAAGATATCTAAAGCAGTACCCTAAATAAATCTCTGTATTACTAAAACTCTGATTCCTGTAACCCGGGCAGAATAGTCCAGCACAGGACAATAATTTTGAACCAAAGTATTTTAAATCTGAGGCCCATATCTCCTGTGGAATTGAAATTTGGCAAATTTTTAAAAGCATTTATGACATAATACAAAATGTCATAGATCTTTCCCTGTGGTCAACCCCTCATGTTTATTTGTGCTTTATCATTTAACAGGTGTCCTTCCAAGGGAGATACATCTCTGAATATCTCCATGAATTTTTATGAATCATTCGAGTACATTAGAAGCCCTGCCATTGTTGAAAGCATTGAGAAATCTGATAAGGAAATATCTCTGAAACTATGACCCAAGGGATAATGAGATAGCTAGATCTTATTCTGAAGATTGCTTGGGCAACACTTACAAATGTGAAAAAGGGAAAAATAATAATGTATAAAAACAGCAAGAATGAAAAGCTAAATAAGTTAATCAATTATTTAACATTGATTCTAGAGGCTAGCAGTTACTCTGGAGTTAGCATGGCTGAACATAAATAGGAGAAAGGATACAATATTTCATCTTTCATTTCTAATATATTTTGAATTCCACTTTAAACACAAACTGACAACATAATGAAGCATGAATTATATAGACAAGTAGAGTCCAGGGAAATGATGGATTAAGTGGAGCTCCTGAGCAAGCTTGGAAATTTCCCTAAAAATCTGGTGGATGGTTCAACTGAAGACTCAGACACTTCCTAGAATGGATGGATGACTGAAGCTGAGGCCTTGGCTTGTGCTGTTTCTATGTGACCATTTCCTATATGCTGCTCCTGGGATACATCTCCAAGCTTGGGGAGATGAAATGCCAGAAGACAAACCTGGAACCTGGTTAGAAAAAGACTCAAAGCAAGTCTGACTGGATATGATTAAGAGGAATTACCTTGTAGTGATAAGGATGACAAAACCTCAACATTACTCCACAACGTCTAGATCAACGCATGAAGAGTTCAACTCAAGCATATACACAGGAATCTTTTCAGACTGATGGTTTGCCTCTGGGTGAAACCTACATGAGGTTCAGCAGCATTCAAGGAGGTCAAACTTTGCATTTTGTGCCTACGTATGGATTCTAATTCTTCATTTGACTCCATCTCTTGGCACGGCCAATCTCTTTCTGACCACTTGTAAGAGTAAAAAGTAAACTGCAAAAACTGCATTCCTGTACTCACAATGGAGTAATCTCAAATGAATAGAAAAGTAATAATTTTGAGAAGTCTGTCTTTCAATGTACAGTATGTATGTATTGTAGGCTACTCCTGAGAATCTGCAGGGGAGGGGTGTGACACTGTGTACTGTATGTTATGATATCGTGGTGCAATGATTTGATTATATAATTATAAATGATTCAATTTGCATTATCTGCACGTTGATATCATGATTAGCATGAGTTTATTAAGAATGCATAAGCTAATTCCAAATGTGAAAAAATCTGGAGAACCCTGCACATATCAGCTCATTTATTACCCAGGCCCATTCCAGAATTCCCAGCTAGAGGACATTTGATTGGAAAAGATGGAAAACAACTAATCAATGGAAAAAGAAATGGACTAAAGCATGTAGAAAATCTCAGTTAAACAGTTAAGAGGGAAAGATATGCATTTCAGACCTAACAAAAAAACCCCAACACTGAATCAATAGCAATGAGGTGAACCAATATCATAAAAGCTACAATAATATTGAAAAGTAGATTGCATAATAATTTTGCTGTGTGAGAATTTTAATAGATAGGCGAATGAATTAATATATGAATGAATCAATCAATCAATAAAAGAGATCTTCATTCACCATTTCAAACAGTCTCAACAAAACTGAGATGAGTAAAATGTTCTAATTGTGCTGCCACCTCCATTAGGAACTGAAGCATGTTTCAAGTGGCTTGAGTGAAAGTTCAGGTACTGGTGCAATAATGCACTCTTTGTTCTCATTTGTTTGATGACTTAGGCTTAATTCCTCCCGTCTTTATCAGAGAACTTAAACTTGACCCAATTAATTTAATGCTTGAAATAAAATGAGCAAGGAAAGTGAGCAGTTATTTCCAAGACATGGGATGAAGGCAACAGAGCGCAGAAATACAGTCAACAATTTTCTTCCACAGGCACCTGAGTTCCTTCTTTGGGGCATTTATTCCTGTGGAACGTATTGCTTTCTACTGAATTTCCGGCAGCTCCATGGGAGACAACACCATCCGTCTTATTTCATCTTTTAACAAGGACTTGATGAGGTGACAAAGGACTGATTCTTAAAAACACATTACCTGTTATGCGAGGCATTGTGTGACAGGAAGAACTATCTTACTGACAGGCACCTGACAGCAGATTTGTTGATTTCATGGTCACTTCATTTAAAGTAACAACAGGGTGAAATATGCCATCTGATAATCTCTTTGAATGTTGACTGTGAAAAGCACTTAACATTTCTGCCAGCTACTACTACTACTACAGAATCTGTTCCTCAATATGTGCAGTCTTCAATGTCTCATTAATAATGTTCACATTTGCACACATACGGTATATATATACACACACGGTTATTGTTTATTTTAAATATAAATTTTAGGAAGTGATTCTAAGAGTCTGCAAAAGTAAAGGATTGAAATCTGATATTAAATCATGATTTTTCAAATGATCTAAATTTAAAAAAACATAATTGATACCTATGGCATTATTTCAACTTACACAGCTGGATGTTTACAAGGCTTAAATCATCATGAACCATAATAATAAATTACATTTAAGAAGGTTATCTTATACATACATACATACATACATATTTTCGTAGATTTTCACGGGTATAGGTATGCAGGTTTTGGTTTATTCGGGTCTTTTCCTGTATAATATTAAAAGTGTTTTTGCAACTATGTAAGTGGCAGGGCATAGGACAAACCAACAGGAGGATAAGTGCACGTATTGCTGAACATAAAAATGCATTTAAAATCAGCTTAATACCTCATCTCTGTATCAGCATTTCAAAACTACAGGACATGACATTGACTTTCTAGGAACTAAAATGATCTCCAAGGCTAACAACTGAACAAGAGAATAATCAGAGAAGCCATTGAAATAGAGAAGCAATCCAGCAGTATGAACAAACGTGATGATACGTCCCGCCTACCAGATATCTGGAAACCATCACTGACCAACAGATGAGCCCCACCCTCCACCCAGGCTGTTGAAATTCAAAATAAGGAGAAACATATAAATAAGACCAATCAGCATCAATCTATCAATCATGCTACAGCTGCACAACCAATCAATCCACTCACAACAACAGTCAGCACTCCACCACCCCACCAAGATTTAAAGAAGGGCCATGCCTCCGTAATCACAAACCGAAGCCCGAAGATGGCAAGTGAGATCTTGCTGAAACGTTGCAAAAAAAATTCCATGCTAAATACACAGGAAAATACCCGAACCAAGCAATACCAGCATACCTACACCTGTGAAAATCTACCAAAGCATGTATGTATGAATGTATGTATGTATGTATGTATGTATGTATGTATGTATGTTTATATATATGCATTTCTCCTGATAAGTGAATAAATATATAGCTCTCAAATAATACTGCTGCCCAGTTTCTGTCATTACACTTTGTTTGTCTTTAAATATCAGACGTATTTCTGGGAAGATTTCTCCTCTTACATCCATCTTCAATTCTTCCCCCCCCCTCTCTTTTCCTTGAAGATCAAGATGAGGTTCACATTCCTCAAATTCTCTTTTCAAAATTTCCTTCTTTTTATTTATTTCCCACATTTGATCCATTAGTAAAGTTCTCTATTATCATCTGTTTATCTTAAACTAAGGTGATTATCTTCAACGTTTTCTTCTTTTTCTTTAATTTTTGGAGCCTCAAACTGCTCATAGCTTGCTGTGATAGACAAATGTTTATCCAATTTTTCATCCATTCTGCTTCCATTTTTTTTCAAAATATTTAAGATTCCAGCCAAAGCCTTTTGATTTTCTAAAGTATCCTCTTCTGGATATGGAACCATGTTGACAAATCAAAAAGTGATGAAACTTGGTTCTCACTGCCACCCTGGTCTCGAGCCTATTTTATCTTTTCATTAGGTTACTTTGAAATGCAGTTTCTGTTGTGTTCTCTAAAGGAAAATATTACTATCAGTTATCAAAGAGCACCTGTTAAAAACAATTCATGTTCTGTGAATTTCAATAAACAATTTTCACAGCTTTCAACCAGCTGCTTCAAGTAAGAAAAAATAGATTGTTTCATAAAGACCAGCCTCTGACTTCCCAGTGACAGTGTTGCAGATTTTCATTTTTTAACATATCCTTCTTCTTTATTGTTAAAAAAAGTAAAGAGTATAATTCTTGTTGGATTTTAAAAATCAGTGGTAGGTCATAGAAGGAATTATAAAAATAATCCCAAATTCAAGAATTTAAGTAACAAAAAATAAAAAGGAAAAGAAATAGTCCAATCACTTTCAAAGGAAAAAAAAACCTTATTACTGATGCTTCAATCCACAGTTACAAAAAAATAAGAAAAAAAGAAAAGAAAACCTTCCAGTTCAAAACATATTAGATTGATTCTGCTGCTTATTTCTTGGTTAAAAGCTTTAGTTTTACTTTAAAAAAAAAGTTTCTTTAAGTAAAATGTTTCAAAAGAAAAAAAATACCTTCCTGGTCTCGCACTTTCCCTTTCAGCTTCCTTCTTTCTGGAGCCGCCCCGTCTTTGTCAGCCCTGGGGGCTACCAGTTTGCTGCCTTGCAGAAGCTCTTCCATTGGGTCAAACGGGTTTTACGGTACCCCTCTAACCAGCAATGCTTGGTCTTCCTCGTCACCATCCCTCCAGGATGGTTTAGGTCTGAATGGACCAAGGGGTGGCAAAAATGTCAACGAAGGTCTCAGAGCACTGAGACCCTACGTTATGCCGATGTGACACAGGCTCCTCCCTCCCAGACTAAAGACTTACCTTCATGATGATGATGAAGGAACCAACAAGAACAGACTACAGGTCTACGCCTTCATAGAAAATCTGAAAAGCAACAGCGGAGTCATAGCTTAACAACTCTTTCAATTCAGTCCAAAGGGCAGTCAGACTAAATTAACCCAAGTTTGGACTGTCCTGCAGTGCACAGAGAAGACCGTTTAGGTAAGCCAATGTTCCTTTTCTAATCACTTAGTGGCTTAGATGTCCAGCAATATATTGAACATAGAATATTAGAACACAGAACATATAATAACAGAGTTGGAAGAGATCTAAGAAGTCATTTAGCCTAACCCTCTACTCAAGCAGGAGAGTCTATACCATTTCAGGCAAATAGCCATCCAGTCTCTTCTTGAAAGGATCCAATGATGGGACACCTTATAACTTCTAAAGACAAGACATTCCACAGGTTAATTGTTCTCACTGTTAGGAAATTTCTCCTTAGTTCTAGGTTACTCCTCTCCTTGATTAGTTTCCATCCATTGTTCTTATCTCACCTTCTAGTGCTTTAAAAATAGTTTCCCCTCAAGAAGAGGAGCCAACATCACGATGATACAATGTGAGGTCTTGATGATCCAAGACCTCCGTTGATACTTTTGCCGCTGAATGGTCCATTTGGACCTAAACTATCTGGTAGGGATGGTGATCAGGAAATCGAAGCCTTGCTGGTCACAGGAACATCGTAAAGTCCCTGATTGATGCAGGGGAAGCGCTTCTAATTGGTGGCAAACAGGCAGCTCCAAGCTGATGAAGTCAGGTTGGCTTCGGAAGGAAGTTGAAAGCGAAAGTGTGTACATCTGGAAAAGGTGTTTTTTTTTTTAGATATACTGCCCAAAGAAATTTTTTAAAAAAACTAAGCTAAATCCTTTAAGCAAAAGAAATAAGCGGTGGAATTAACTTACTTTGGACTGATCTGGAAAGTTTTTTTCTTTTTCCCTTTGTAATTGTGGATTGAAATGCTTGCA
>JAPKID020007108.1:0-10394 GCA_026931265.2 Tropidonophis doriae | reverse complement strand
TTATTCCATACTTTATAGAAGTCTGATTCTTCTCTTTCTTTTAGTTCTATTGCCAGTTTATCTATTTCTGCGCATTCGAGTATTTTCCTGATTATTGTTTCATCTGAAGGATGTATTAATTTTTTCCCAGTTTTGTGCAAACGCAATCCTTGCTGCAGTGAGTATGAGTATGATTATATATTGAGATTCTTTGTCTATTTTTTGGTCCAGCAGTCCTAATAAAAATGCTTCCGGTTTAAGTTCTATTTTTCGCTAGGTAATTTCTTCCAGCCATTTCCAAATTTTACACCAGTATCTCCTTCTGATGGGTGCACGTCCACCTATTTTTCTACTTGTATTTTTATGGGCAATTTTTCTAGCATGCTTCAAAAAAAAAAAATCTTCTGAGCAACCTCTCCACTTTCCCCTTTCCAGAGGGACAAACCACAGAGGCAAGCTTTTTTTCTTCTCTTGGCAAATGCGAGATAAGCTTGACAGACAACCTTGCTTTTATTATTAGAAAATATCAAGGAGGCTGAGGAAAACTATTGTAGGCCATATTGATTTCTAAGGAGCAAAAGGAACCCTGCACACTGGCCAGGGGTCCACTAACTCCTCTTGCAGTGAAGACCACCTGCACCCCTGGGAGCAAAAGATCTTTGCAGTGGAGGTTCTCACCTAAATCTTACTGTTAAGTATCATCTGCAAAACAAGTCTCTAATGTACCGTATTTTTCGGAGTATAAGACGCACCAAGGTTTTGAAGAGGCAAATTACAAAAAAAAGTAGGTAGGTTGATAGAGGGAGAGAGAGGGAGAGGAAGAAAGAGAAATACAGTAGGTATGTGGGGAGAAAGAGTGTGTGTAGATAGGTAGGTAGAGGAATAGAGAGAAATAGAAAGAGAGAGAAATACAGGAGGGAGGGAGGGAGAGTGTATGTGTGTAGGTAGGTAGATTAAGTGCAGGTAGGTAGATTAATTAAAAACCAATTAAACCTATACCCTGTGCTAAAACAATAAAAAATCCCCAATAGCTAAAACAGTCAGAAATGGGAGGTTATGCTAGGCCGGCTTGTTGGAATAGGTGCGTTTTAAGTTGCTGGCGGAAGAGGTGGAGGTCTGAGATGGCGCGTAGTTCGGGGGGTAGGTCGTTCCAAAGGGTGGGGCTCGCCACAGAGAAGGCCCTTCCCCTGGGTGTCGCCAACCGGCATTGCCCAGCCAACGGCACCCTGAGAAGGCCCTCCCTGTGGGAGCGGGTCGGTCGAAGGGATAGTAGGGGTAGTCAACCTTTTTATACCTACCACCCACTTGTGTATCTCTGTTAGTAGTAAAATTCTCTAACCGCCCACCGGTTCCACAGTGAAGGTGATTTATAAAGTAGGGAAGTCAATTGAATTAAAAAAAGGAAAGTGCTTCAGTATCGGACAAAACCCCCACCGCCCACCATGAAAGCTGGAAAGCCCTCTAGGGGGCGGTAGGGATCAGGTTGACGACCACTGATCTAGAGGAAGGGCCAAAGATGGATTGCACCACACAAGAACTGGGGGGATCTGTTTGGAACATAACTGCTTGGTTCATTAGAAGGGCGTTAAATGAAAAAGGGAAGAGATGGTCTTAATCCTTAAGACCAAATCCCAGTCACAAAGCCTAAAAGAGCAAATCCAACAATGAGGAAGACAACAGTGACAAAGAAAGGGAACTCTGTTGCAAAACAGGAGACATAGGAAGGAAACCTGGGGTCAATTGCAAAGACCTCAGTTGCCTACAGACTAATGCTTTGTGTAACAGAAAGCTCGAACTGCTCATACATGAGGGCATATTTGATATTGTTGCCATTACCGAAATAATGGTGGGATGGAACCCATGATTTGAACCTATTGCTAGAAGAATATAAAATGTTCGAAGAAACAGACCCAACAAAAGAGGAAGGGGAATTGCACTGTAGGTAAGGAATCATTTTATTGATGTTCGTCCATCATGTTCGAAAAGGACCTGGACGTTTAACAGGTTTTAACATCTAACATCCAACATGATGTGTCCGCAGGTGGCTGGTAAGGCCTAGCAGGGCATGAAATGTTCTGCCACATGTCGGTCAGACATATGTGGGCACTATTGTTGCAGTATTTGCAGCTCTGGCTTTGGGGAGGGTTCGCGTCTCTTGTGCTATGGTGGTTCTTCTGTCCTCAGATGTCTGGCAGCCTTGGTGGACCAGCGTGCGCCATCTTGATCGATCTTGTGCCAGGGTTTCCCAGGAGATGGTGTCGATATCCAGGGACTTGAATACCCTGGTCAGCCCTTGTGCCCAGCTCATCTCCAACTGTCTTGACTCTTGTCCTGCTATTGGAGCAAGATGGAATCAGAGAAGAGAAAGTGAGGCTGACTATGCGCACCTCTCCCTTAATCCAATTCATGCGCAAGTCTTGACATCCACCCAAGGAATCATTACACCTCTACAGAAATGCACAATACCAAGGATGAAAGTCCTCTTGAACACATTTGGATGAATATTAAAGGAAATGACATTCCTATAGTTGTATAGTACAGACCACCCAACCAGGCAGAGGAAATACATGAACATTTTACTAATCAGTTAAATAAGGTTTGCAGGAGGTTTTAACTCCTCTAAACTGGTGATAAATTCTGCAAAGGATGGGAGATCAAACAAGTTCTTGAAAAACCTAAATGACAGCCTTGTTAGCCAGAAGGTAGAGAAAGGAACTAGAGGGCCAACTATACCAGATTTAATTTTTACTATTAAGGATGAAATGATAGAAGGGGTGGACATTGTAGAAACTTTGGAGTAGAGTTATACTAGAATTCACCATAATGCAGGCACAATCAATTGAGCAAATTCAAACTACTTTTTTAGATTTTAAGAGAGCTGACTTCAAAAAACTAAGAGAGAGATTAGGAAATATTTCATGGATGGAAATCCTAAAGGGAAACCCAAGAAGATGCTTTGGAAACTCTGAAAAATGAGATTATTAAAGTCCAGTCAAACACGATACCACAGAGAAAGAAGAGACCCTAGACAAAAGCCTTCAACAGAGATATGGACTAGACTTCCTTTCCAGCCCTGTGAGTTTTAGAATCTGAATTTTAGCAAAGATAGAACAAATGACTAAAAAAGCCAAATGTTCAGAACTAGTGGCTTACTCAGAACGTTAAATGTAAGGAAGAATATTTGCAATACTTGAGCAAATGGTTGCAATGCCCCTAACATCTGCTTCTTTTTCAAGTTATTTTTCAGGGCAAAATAGATGGTTTTAAATGTTCTTGTCTCTTGTATTTTGATCTTTGGATTCCATCTTTCCTAGCAACTTGGCTGTAACCTATATGCAAATTCAGGATAAGCAGCAGGAAAGGTAGAGAGGTATAGTGCAAGACCATGTAGTATAGGAAGGTGCACTTTGATCCACTTGAAAAAGTGGCAGAATTTCTCCAGTTCCATTTTTATTGACCACAACGATTTGGAAGGAGCAGAGTGATCTCTGTAGGCTTCTTTTTTGCCAAGTCATATTAGCTTTTTAGCTAGATATTTATCTTTGGCTCCCTTCCAGATTAAATGCCAGTTAGAAATACCTGCCCACTTACCCTTTCCAGGTAGATAGAATGGGGCAAACTCTAATTATTTACAAAGGTCACGATCAGAATCTAGCCCGTAAGCAGTCATTTAAAATTCGATTGATCCCTATTTGTAGTCAGGAAGGGAAAATGGACATTTCAGCTGCATTGTAATTATGAGGCTTCGAGGCAGCTGTAAATAGATGTCTGAATCCCATCGCTGGCCAAAGCCTGTGAAAAGAAATTATTGCTACCTTCTTATGAGGGAGCTCAGAAAGGTTGGACCTAAAACTGCATATAAAGAAGATCAATTATCTTCTCTCCCAATTTCCTCTGGTTGCTGCTGTATGAGGGTTATCACAATTATTCCGGGCCATCTGAATAACACAATCTGAGAGGAGGAACACTCACAGAAGGGCTTAGTAAAGTGGGAATGGAGGGTGAAAATCACATTTGTGGTGGCATAAGTTATCCAATTGCAAATATTATTGAAGCCCAGCATAGAATATCAAGAGTGGATGAAGATGATCACTACAAGTACCTGGGCATCGTTCAGACTGACAAAATCAAGAACACTGAAGTCAAGAAAAAGATTAAAAATGAATACATCAAGAGAGTTAAGATCTTAAGTCCAAAGTCTATAGGACAGGGGTCTCCAACCTTTGCAACTTTAAGTCTGAAGGACTTCAGCTTCCAGACTTCTCCAGCCAGTGCTGGCTGGAGAATTCTAGGAGCTGAAGTCCTTCAGACTTAAAGTTGCAAAGGTTGGAGACCCCTGCTGTAGAACACATATCAAGACAATCAACACCTTGGCAATTCCAGTCATTAAATACACAGCTGGAATAATGGGCTGGACTCAAGCAGAACTAAAAATCCTAGATAGGAAGACCAAAATAATAATAATAAACCATGCCCTTCATCTTCAAAGCAATGTTGACACTCTACTTACCAAAGAAAATGGGTGGGTGTGAAATATTGCAAATATTATCAAACGGTTGGGGTGGGGGAAGCATTGGGGAAAATATCTCAATTCTTTCTGCAGTTATTCTGTTATGAAACATCTTCTCTTGTAATTGAGAGGAATTACCTACATCTCATTGTGAAAGCTTAGCTATAGGTTTTGGACTATGTTAGCAATGGAAACAATAATAATTAAAGGTTTTGAATATTATATGTCATATACTCTTTGCAAGGTCTATAAAAGCCTTTGGATTTTTTTTATTTATTTACAAGCTCTAAATGAAAAGAGATAAGAGGTTTGATGTATTAATAATAGTCTTAAATCAACCCAAAAATGATATTCAGATACTTGATTTAGCAGGTAAATCAGACTTCAGATAAAATTGGATTGGAACCTAATCTGTTATTGGGAGTGAAGGACCCTGGTTTGAGAATTGCAGGCTTGGAGAAGGGGCATGAATTCAAAAGATTTCGAGATGATAGAAACGATGAGAGATCTACTGGATTTTCTTAAGAAATTGATGGATATTGTAGAATGGATTTATTAGAAAACAACTTTCCAGAGATAATGTGTTTCGACTTATAGGAACAATCTTCGTATAACAAATGCTGCAGAGGTAATTACAACGCAGATGTAGGACTTTGGGGAATGACTTTGGGGCAAGATCCCACTTAAAATTTCAAGGAAAAGTTTTATTAAGAATGAATCCAGGATATTTGATCCTGGATGGATCAGGGATAATGACTGTGGTAGTTTATCATAGATTAGAAGTTGTTGTGGGCATTCTGTTAAATAGATTAAATAATCGGACAGCCATTTGTCTGAAATGGTATAGGGCAGGGGTGTCCAAACTTGGGAACTTTAAGACTTGTGGACTTCAACTCCCAGAATTCCCCAGCCAGTCTTAAAGTTCCCAAGTTTGATATAGGGTCTCATGCTTGAAAGAGTTTACAAACTTCCAACTTCCCCTCTGTTATTGTTATTGTGCTACTGCATCCAGTTTTGGTCACCATGATACAAGAAAGCTCAGAAGAGCATCAAAGATAGAGGATTGGAGGCTAAAACGTGCAATGTACGGTTGTGGGAACTGGGTACGTCTAACCTAACAAAGAGGACTGGGGGTGACATGATAGCAATTGCCCAATATTTGAGAGGCTGCCACAAAGATGAGGCCACCAACCTATTCTACAAAGTACCTGAGAACAAGACGAGAAGCAAAAGATGGAAATTTATTGAGAGAAATTAGAAATTTCAATTAATCAAGCTGGCCTCCACTGGAGACTCCATCCCTTGAGGTTTTTAAGAAGAGATTGGACAGCCCTTTATCTGAAATGGAATAGCACCATGAAGGCGAACCTACGGCATGTGTGCCAAAGGTGGCATGGAGGCACACACGCCATCGTCAGCTGCTCTTTTAGTTTCTGACCAGCTGGTCTTCGCGGATGCCAGAGCACCAGAAAATCGTCTGAAAACAGCCTGAAAAATGACCAATAAAACAGGCTGTTTTGGGCTGTTTTTATGCGCCAGCCAGCTGGTCTTTGCAGGCACCCGGAGCTCTGGAAAACAGCCAAAAAACCCAACCTCAAAACGGGCTATTTTTCAGGCCATTTTTGGGCTGGTTTTTGGCCTGTTTTCAAGCTATTTGGGGGCTGGTTTTGGGCTGGTTTTGGGGCTGTTTTCAGGCTATTGGGGGGGTGTTTGGGGGCTGGTCTTTGGGCTGTTTTCAGGCTATTTTGGGGCTATTTGCAGGCTATTTTGGGCTGCTTTGGGGCTGGTCTTTTGGACCATTTTCAGGCCATTTCTTGGGCCAAGAAACAGCCAAAAAACAGGCATGCACGCGCCAGCCAGCTGGTGTTCAGGTTTCCTGCGCATGCACACGCACGCACGTGCATTCTAGTTTGGGCACTCCATGCCACAAAGGTTCGCCATCCCTGGTGTAGGGTCTTGAGCAGAGTTTGGACTAGAAACCTCCGAGGTCCCTTCCAATACTGTTATTCTGCTAATCCTGGGAGCTCCTATCAAAAGCACTCCAGTAAATAAAGATCAGAATGTCAGAAGCTGCCTTGAGCCAAGGCCTCCTTCAGAGTATGGCTGCATTCCACCCACAAACATAAATGATGATGAAAAGTCTGGAAATAACATCAAGCTGTTTGAGGGGGCCTGTGGAAATCATCCCCCCCCCCCAGTCCCTCTGCAAAAGCTCTTCTAAGGTCATGCAGCCTCAGCCTGCTCGTTAGAAACCTGAGGAGTAGGTCCTCCACTGCTCTTTGCTCTTCCCGTTTTAAAAGCCACCTTTCCGGCAAACACCAGGCTGGGAACATTGGAGCCCTGGGGAAATGTTCCAAAAGTAATGAGCTGTGGGAATATTGTTTGGGAACCTTGACCAGGGTGAATGTTCTCTGGTGGAGTGTCTCTCCTGCTCTTGAAATGGGAGATCCGGGGACTGTCTCCCAGGAACCGGTGGAAGGACTCCCCCTTCTCAAGGTGGTCTACTTCAAGGGTGTCAAACTCAAGGCCCCGGGGCCCAATCCAGCCTGTGGGGTACCTAGATCTGGCCAACGGAGCTGCTCTGGAAACAGCGAAGGACCGGCCTGCGGTGCTTCTACCAGCAAAAACCGGCTCCTGGGCTCCGTTTTCAGCTGCCATGGCCTCCTGCAACCCTCTGCCAATGAAAATGGAGTTTGGGAGAGCTGTGTGCGCCCCCACACACCCCTCCGAGCTCCATTTTTACTGACAGAGGGTTGCAGGAGGCCATGGCAGCCCAAAACAGAACTCAGGAGCCTCTTTTCACTGGCCGAGCACTTGGACCACCACAGGCAACCCTGACAGGAGTGATGTTGAGCTGGCCATGACCACCCCGGCTCTCTGAGGGCAAACACAGCCCTGATGCGGCTCACCATGAAATCGGGTTTGACACCCTTGGTCTACTCGAAGCCCTGGGAAGCATGGAAGCCGCTGCCCCAAGTAAGATCACCAGAAAAAGGAAAAAAAAAAGCATGTAGCTCAAATTTTAACCTATACCTTCTTTTTAATTAATGTTTTCAGTCAGAGCTTTCCTTTCTGTTCTCTGGCATTACATTTTGAAAGGAAAGACTCGTAGCAGAAATTTTGCAAACTTAATTGAAGCCTGAGGTCAGGGTTTGTATATCCCAGGCTGAGAGCTTGAGAATTTGTCATCATTTGCTCTCCTTAGGTGGTTAGACAGGAAATGGAAATACAAAATCCAGATCTTAACTAGCTGGATTTTTGTCTCTTTGTGTCTCTTTTGGCTTGAAATCCAGGGTTGCCATCTCTCTATTTCAAGCACAGGACCCTTTCCAGAAAAGTGGCTTATAAAGCAGCGCCTCTAAAGGTACTATATTCACAACACCATAAGGGCAAGGGGGGAAGACACTGGTGGAAAGGTGCCATCCTATCAACGTTTAATCTACCATTTGTATCTCCTTCCTGCAAGAAGGAAAAAAAGGCACTTAATGTGCAGTGGTTTTTTTTCAAAGACAAACTTTCCATTTAATCCAGAATTGGCTGGTTGGAGGACCGAGAATTGAACCATAATGCATTCAATTGCCACTCCAGAGGGAGGGTGTGTTTAATGGGGAGACACAACCGAGTGCAGGCAATTTCTCATTGCAACTATCTTCTCCTCTCCAGATTGTCCACCTTGCTTTCTCCTTCCCCTTTCAAGATAGGCAAAGCTTACTATTTGGTTGCCCCCAAGAATGGAAATGTAGTTTGATGGCTGAAAAATTATGGAAAAATGGGGAGAATAAAACAGAATCCGGAAAAAAGAGGGACAGAAGGATGGATTTGGGTCTTGGTGGTGGCAATCTCAAATGATTCAAATGTGATGGTGATGGAAGAAAATCAGAGGGTAGGACTAGAAGACCTCCAAGGTCCCTTCCAACTCTGCTATTGTATTGTATTGTCTCTCCATCTTGTCATTCTAAACTTTTCTCAGGAAAAGCTGATTAGGAGGCTGGAAGGATACTGAAGCTACTTTCGAAACACCCATGTTGCATCTTCTTTCCACTGCAAAGCAAAATAATAATAATAATAATAATAATAATAATAATAATAATAATAATAATAATAATAATAAATCAGCAAATTGCAGCTTCCTGCAATAACACCAGCGGAACTGCAAAAAACTGCCCTACTTGGAACATCTTACATCCTAAGACGATACTTGGTTGATACCTAGGATGCTGGCAGCAAACTGTATCAACCATTAGCACTAGTCAATGGTATTTGTGATGCATTTTTAAATGTTCAGTTGGCTGAGTTTCATGTTTTATGAATAAAATAAATAATAATTAAATTTATCAGACTTGAACATTTTGATTCTACAAAAAACCGCCCTACTTGGAACAGTTTATATCCTCTGACGTTATCTTAACAGTTCCTAGGTCCTTGGTTAGGACTCAAGCTGTTGAGTTACCAACCAGCCCCAAAGGCTGTGAATCTCACCAAAGATTAACCACTGAATAATAATAATCAGAATCCTCTGATTCCATCCGTTGCAATATGGATCCTGAAAGCCAGCATGTCTCATTTGAGGAGCCTGGATTCTAAAGGAAATAGAAAGTTTAAAATATATAAAATGATAAAAAATCTCAAGAGTTTGCCAATCTTAAGAAATGTTCTTGTAGGGGGAGAAAATCGAGAAATTGAAGCCATGCGACAGAGTTCTCTGGAAAATTATGAGATTTTGCAATCTCAAAAAATTCAGAGTATTTCATTAAAGAGGTGACACCTTCATAATTAGGTAAAACCACACAGTGGCACCTGCTGATGGCCAACCTCTGCTTTGCCCTAGGAAGAGGGTTCAAAATCTTCAAAAGATGATGACCCAAAGAAACTAAGGGTCAATCACTAGACATTGGTGGACTATACTGTAAAATATCTTCAGAATCAAGAATATTCTTGTGTGAGTAGCAACCTGCCCTTTTACAGAGTGATGGCACCATGGGATCGTCATGTGTCATGCAAATGCCTTCTCTTTTACAAACATCATCCTCTCTGCATCCCCTAATCTCAGGATGACCACAATGACAATAAAGAGACCGTCTTAGACAAGTTGCACGGACCTGCCTTTCATAAGCTCTGCTAAATAAGCTCATGGTCTTTATTGCCAATGGGTCTCAGGAGACAGCAGAGAGTTGAACTTTTCTGACAGTGAGAACAATCAACTGATGTAGCAGAAATTGCCTTTGGAAGTTGTGAGAGCTTCATCACTGGAGGCTTTCAAGAAGAGACTAGACTGCCATCTGTCAAAAATGATATAAGGTCTCCCGCTTGAGCAGTTGGTTTGAACTAGATATTTTTTTTAAAAAAATTGATTTATAAACCACACCCTCTCCCCGAAGGGACTCGGGGCGGTGCACAGGACATTAAAAAGCATATTATAAATATATGTACTGACATGGACAGGTTGCTGGGGCAGCTGAATGCCACCACATGTTTATTGGACATGTCCCTCCTGGCTTGTGCTGGCCTCCCGGGAGGTTACACAAGGCTGGCTCCTGGGGGTGGTGAATGCTTCTTTGGGTGAGGGGTTCTTGCCGGCCGTCTTGAAAGAGGCGGTGGTGAGACTCCTCCTCAAGAAGCCTTCCCTGGACCCAGCGATGTTGGCTAATTATCGTCCGGTCTCCAACCTTCATTTTCTAGCGAAGGTTGTTGAGAGTGCGGTGGCACGACAGTTCCCCCAGCACCTGGAAGAAACTGCCTATGTGGACCCGCGCCAGTCCAGCTTCTGACCTGGGCACAGCACAGAGACGGCATTGGTCACGTTGGTGGATGATCTCTGGAGGGCTCAGGATAGAGGTCATTGTTCTATCCTGGTCTTATTAGATCTCTCAGCGGCTTTCGATACCATCGACCATGGTATCCTATT
>JAPKID020007107.1:0-10394 GCA_026931265.2 Tropidonophis doriae | reverse complement strand
ATTTATTTGTACCCATTTCCTGTGTTCTTATTCATGTTTATTCTTATTCCTGTTATCTTGTACATGAGTGACAAACTAAGTAAAATAAAATAAAAATAAGAAGTATTCATCTCCTTACAACTTGTATTTGAATACCTGCTTCTTCCAACCCAGAACACTGGGTTGCCCTTGATGGACCTGCCATCCATGAATTTATAATCTTATATTGCCACTCCAAATTAATCATCATTACCATGCCTAATGGGGATAGATTCCACATGTTAATTCCACAATCAACCCAAATTCCACAGGTTAATCCTGAAGAAGTGTTTCCTTTTGTCGGTTTTAAATCTTCTAATCAGTTTCAGTACATGGTCCATAGTCTTACTATTTTCAGAGAAACAGAGAGAGAAATCCTCGCTGTCCTGTTTCTTAATTTCATGCTTGGTTTTATACATTCCAATCATATCGCCTTTAACTGCCTTTTTTTCCAAAATAGCCTCAAACAATCTATTCTTCTCTCATAAATAATATGGTCAGGATACCTGATAACGTGGTTGTCATCTTTAGCACTTTTCCCAATGGTTATTAATATTATGTATGAATTGTATATATTACGACATACTCTGTATAGGTAGTCCTCAACACATGAGCACAATTAAACCCAGAATTTATATTGCTAAGTGAGAAATTTTTTAAATGGGTTTTGTCCCATTTTATGACTTTTTGCCACATTAGTTAAATTAGCAATGTGGTTATTAAGTGAATCTGGCTTCTCCATTGGCTTTTGCTTGTCAGAAGATTGCAAATGTTGATCACGTAACTATGAAAGATGGTGATAAGTCATTTTTTCCAGTGAACGTCATTGAAGGAACTATTGTAAGTGAAGGACTACCTGTACATAGTATACCACTGCTAGATACATAAAAAATATTGGCATTTTGTTTGCAATCTCTTTCCTAATGGTCCCTAGCACAGCCTTTGCTTTTCCCCACTGCTGCAAACTGACTTGATATCTTTATATGTTTCTATAATCTTTTTACAATTAGCTACAGACATATCAGACCACATTAATGTGAATATGAAGTTTTACTCCAATGTGCGTCCTTTTGTACTTGTTTAAACTGAATTGCATTTGCAAATTTGTTGGTATTTGCCTAGTTCAAAGAAGTTCTTCTGGTTCTCTTCATAGTCATTTTCAGTTTCTGTCATTCTAAATGGTTTACTGCAAATTTGGTAGTCACTGCTTACTCCTAAGTGAAGATCATTTGTGAGCAAGCAAGAAAGCATGGGTTCCAGCATAGATCCCTTACTTTCTCATGGAGAAAACTGTCCATTTTTTCCCTACATATTTCATAAAATCTTTTAAACCATTTTTCTTTCTTTCTGATTCATTGAAATCAGTGTTGATTCCTGACAACTGCCTGCACATGTCCCTGCAGTTGATTTGGCATGGCCTGCTTCCTAGGGCTGAGAAAAAAAATGACTGACCCAAGGTCACCCAGCTGGCTTTGTGCTTGAGTCAGCACAAGAACTCACAATCTCCAAGATTTTAGCTTGGTGCCTTAACCACAACACCAAACTGGTGGTGTAATTTTAACAAAACAACTGATTAAACATAAAGGTAAAGGTTCCCTTTGTACATATGTGCTAGTTGTTCCTGACTATAGGGGGTGGTACTCATCTCCGTTTCAAAGCCAAAGAGCCAACGCTGTCCAAAGAAATCTCCGTGATCATGTGGCCAGCATGACGAAATGCCAAAGGCTCACGGTGCGCTGTTACCTTCCCACCAAAGGTGGTTCCTATTTTTCTACTTGCATTTTTAATGCTTTCAAACTGCTAGGTTGGTAGAAGCTGGGACAAGTAATGGGAGCTCACTCCATTAGGCAGCACTAGGGATTCGAACTACTGAACTGCCGACCTTTCTGATCAACAAGCTCAGTGTCTTAGCTGCTGAGCCAACATGTCCCCAATTAACTGATTAGCAGTCTATAAGTGTACTTTGATAAGGAATTGTATCAAAAGACATTTTGAAAATTCAAGTAATGTTGACTTGATGGGGTGGAGTGGTCATCTCTGTCCTTATCAAAATGTTACATCCAACACATCTGGAGTAAAGCAGGTCAGCTGCCTTCTGCACTAGTAAGATAAAAATAATGTGTTTAATTGATGTTGCTAGTGTATTTCATTTGAAGGAGAACCATGAAATTCACATCTGCATCTCTAACATGCAAAGCAGACGTAAAACCTTTTGGGCTCAAAGAATATAGTAAAACAGAAATAGTCTGAATAACAGGTAGCGGGTGATCAGCTAGGCAGCCGTTGAATGAAGACCAAACCTTTCGGGATTCATTAAATCTGACAGCTGAATGTCACACATGCACATTTGGAGGCCTCATTAAGTGCACTGGCTTGTAAAACTGCCGCTCCTCCTTATTTGATATTTGAGAGCTCTGTCAGCAGTTGTTTGTTGTTTTTGCTGTTACATTTGTATGCCGCCCAAATTCGAAAGAGACTGGGCGTCTAAATGTGCAACCATTTTTCTTTGCTTACTCATAACAACAACTTCCTCATTATTTCTTTTAAGGGATGCTTGCAGGATGATGAAAGCAGTATTGTGCTGTGAGTCTCTTCCCTTCATGTCTGTGTGCAGTTTCATGGCACGCATGCAAAAAGGAATAGAGATCTTATCTTGTGATAGCAACAAAATTTTCGTTGTTTGCCCCTCTCCCCACACATGCCTAGGACACTTGTGAATTGGTATAAATCATCAGCTATTCCATATCTGTTTTTGTCTTGTGACGTTGGATGCAGACAGCCTAGTTGGTTGTGACCTTCCCAGAGTGTCTCACCTGGAATGTCCTTGACTTCCTTTCATCTAAGTTGACAGCTGTCACTTCAGTGGCACTGGATCTTTTTAAAGAATGCTTTTCTGCTTGAGTGTGCAATTTCCTCTTTCATTCTGTGAAAGGACAATATTGTATCTGATATTGTTTTATGATAGTCATGAGCTGCCCTGAGAGTTTTAGTAGTAGTTAGAGGATGGCATATCAATTGTTTCAGTAAACAAGTAAACAACTGCTTAGTTTAATCCCCATGACAACTGCAGAAACAGCTTAAACAATTGTGCACTCACAACTGAAGCCCTGGCTGGAATGATAATTTCATTTATTTTATTATTTTCAATCACAGAACGAGTTTTAAATGAAGCTGACAGTTTTTCTTGTAGCCCAAAATAATAGAGGGAACCATACTTCTTGAAGAACAAAAAAGTGTTATAAAAATTCCAGGAGCCATAGAATATCAGATTTCGCCCTCAAAGGTCACTCCATGTTTGGAAGAGTCATCCAGTGTTCAAAACCAAAACTGAATTAAGGCAGTCATTTCCAACTTGTTATCCTCTGACTGTATTTGAACAGGAGGTTCCAAACTTTGGCAACTTTAAGATTTATGAACTTCAACTTGCAGAATTCTGGAACTTCTCAAGAGATATCTAGAAGCATGACTGGCTGGGGGATTCTGAGAGTTGAAGTCCACAAGTATTAGAGTTGCCAGGTTTGGGGACTCCTGTAATATAAGATAATCTCTATCATCCCCACCAAATAGCCCCATTGTTGCTTTAATTAGGATCCACAATTTGATATGCATATCAGAGCTATATAATTAAACCCATCTCAGGATATTTATTTTGGCTAACTTTTGTTTTTATGATGTTATATTGTATAGCTCTATATCTTGGCATTCTTCATATGGTTTCATTCCCAAAATAACCAGGCTTTGATTCAGATCTTACAGAAATTGCAATAGCACTTAGACCAGGTTGCTGCCAGTTTTATTACCAGTTCAGAACCCGAGCTGCATGTGTGTGCGATGTTCAATATAAATTGTTCTTCGCACATGCACATAAAAATTTACAGTGAACTGCACACATGCACTAAAAACTAAAATGGAGGTGGCCTAGCAGCAGTGACCAAACCAATTTGGGGGTGTGGCAGGCCTGAATTGCCACCGGTTTTAAGACTCAGACCTGAATTCCACTACCAATTCGGCCGAACTAGGCTGAAGCAGGAGCAACCCACCTCTGACTTAAACGTATATACTGCTTCATAGTGCTTTATAGCACTCTCTGAACAGCAGAGTGCTATACAAATGGTAGCATATTGCTCCCAACAATTTGGGTGTTCATTTTACCAATCTCGGAAAGATGCAAGACTGAGTCAACCTTGAGCCGCTTAAGATCAAACTCCTGGCTGTGGGCAGAGTTAGCCTGCAATACTGCATTCTAACCACTGTATCACTACATCTAGAAGCCCTTTCACCCTGTTCCTGGATTCACTCCCTAAACCTTCAGTAAGTGTGTTCTCTCTACTGCCCCCCTATAGTCTTACTTTAATTCAGCCAATGCTTCTTCCAGGAAGCGGATGGTGGAAGACAAGAATATCAGCAGATGTTCTGCTATCACCCATGTCAACATCTTCTTTTCATGTCAAAGAGAAAAATCAAAGCACAACTAGCTACAGTTCTAGAGGACCCCTTTGCAAAACCATCTTCACAGTGTTACTTTTGGAGAAGCATCTGATTTAGAAATGGATTGATCTACTTCATATGTACTTCTCAAGCCACATGGTATGGTAAGACAGAGATATAGTGCTGATCTTTGATGTGAACGGAGGCAAAAACAATGAATATCTGCAGGGAGAAAACCTACTTTCCCAAGGATGGGAGCCTTTCGGCTATCCATTTGAAGAATATTCAGGAGTATTGTGTGGACATTGTATGTGTTTGTGTATATCTGCATATGGTAGGACAGATGCCAACAGTCTTGATCACATGAATAGGGCAATTCATCATAAATAACAATAATGTTATCTTACGTTGACATAATCCTGAGTGATTAAACAAGTGTTACAATTTGTAATTGAAGAAAATTGATTATGACTTGGCTCTTTTGCCCTTGCCAAAGGGATACATATGAGACATTCTAAAAATCTTTTATATCATGAGTTCTTTAAAAAAAAAATCATACCAAGATTCTGAGCTGCTAGAAATAGAGTTTGGCTGTTCTAAATTTTAGATTCAGAAATCTAAGCTGTAAACTTCTAGATTGTACTGCATTGTTTAGCAGAGCAAACAATGATTCAGTGAGTCAGTGAGATGATTAGCAAAAGATTCATGATCATTCCCATCTGTTGAAGAACTCAGATGTCAGGAAGCAAAGAAATTCATATGTGATAAAAGAAAGTGGTCAGTTTCTTTCAAATTCAATAATCATGTAAGCCTAGGAAATAGAAATACTTTCCTGGAGTAGTCTGAAAGCTGGAAGATTATGAGATAAGAAGCTAAAAGTTGAAGAGCCCCAACAAAATGAACCCAAAGGAAAGAATAGACTTTAAAAAAAAAGATTAGAATGCAGAATTTTTTTTAAAGGGCCAAATGCATCAGGTATTAAAATAGATTTTCATCCCAAAACTAGCCTAAGTATTTACAGCTGTGTGAAAAAGTCCTACACTCTTTCAGTTTTAAGCTGTATTTGCATGTTTAATCAACTTTTCACTCATAGAAACCATGCAAAATTAGTATTTTGATTACACTTTCTGTAGTTGAGATGCATAATTTTTATTAATATAACCAAAGTCTTTTTAAGGTTTTGAGTGAAATTATGCACTAAAACAAACACAATTTGAATTTTCAAGAATTATAGGATCGAAAATCAGCGGCAAGCTTTGGCTGACCAATCAAAATGCACAGAGGCTAAATCTATGAGCCAATCAATGTTGTCATACTCTCTGCCTATAAATAGGCATGAAAAGCATTGAGAAATTTAATTTAGCTCTGGCTGCGGGCAAGGATAAAGGCCTATCCTTTCACCAGTACTGAGCAGCGGCATCGCATCATTGTGCGTCATGAAGGGGGTTTCTCATGTACAGAAATAGCCAAGAGAGTGAAATGCCATCGCGCCACAGTGAGCAGAGTGATTGAAAAATACCAAATAACTGGTTCAGTTGATGACAGACTCCACTCTGGAAGACCAAGAAAGTCGACAAAATGGCAAGATCAGGCTCTGCAATGCATTTCGATGAGTGACAGGAATCTCACCTCACCTCAGATTACAAGAATTTGAGGTGAAACGTGATGTAAAAATGTACACAAGCACAGTGCGTCGCAGACTGCTTGCCAGAGGGCTCAAAGGCTGCAGGGCTCGAAGTAAACCTTTGCTCACAGGCACTCAAGGTTCTCTTCGACGTGCATGGGCCAAGAAATATGCCAAGTGGACCAGGGAACAGTGGGAGAACAATTTATACTTGACTGGGAATCAGTGCAATAGGTATGTCAGAAGATTTCCAACTGAATAATTTATGCCATACTGATCTAACTATGAAGCATCCATTGCACATGGTGATCTGAGGCTGTATCACTGCTTCTGGTATTGGTCGGATACAAATTGTGCAGGGAATCATGAATTCCAAGCAGTATGTTGAAGTCCTGAAAAAACCCATGATTCCTTCAGCTCAGCAACGTGTAGGGAAGGACTTTTACTTCCAGGATGACAACGTTCTTTGTCATCGAGCCAAGTCCTGTCCAGCAGTGGATGGAGAAGCCTGGAGTTTGATTTCTGGATTGGCCAGCTCAGAGCCCAGATTTGAACCCAATTGAGAACTTGTGGGCCAAGGCTGGTTACGAAATAAGCAAGAAGCATTTGAAGACCAAGCAGGAGCTGATTGAATCTATTATTGCAGCCTGGCACCACATTGTCACCAAAGATCACATGCAAAGGCTTATACAGTCTGTGCTGAAGCGATGCCGCCTGGTGATAAGCAGTAAGGGCTAGCCAATTTCATATTAGGAACCATGTTTGGTTACCTAAATGGTCCTTTTCAGGGCCACAAACAATAGAAATGTTAACAAAACACTAGCATCGGCCTTAGTAATTGCAACACATATGCCATTTGGTATGCATCAGTTAATGTGTTTTCATATTGTAAGCATGCATTGTAAGTATGCAAGAAAATTCACACTCCCCATCCAAACAGCACCAAATTGCAAAAAGCTTTTTTTAATGTTTTTTATTTTATTCAGTTTATATAACCACACCTATCTCCCCGAAGGGACTCAGGACGGTGCACAGGGAATTAAAAACGGAAATACAGACATAGCAATAGACAAAAACTATAGTAAATAAGACTACAAACTAAAATCTAATTAAATTTAGAGTGCCCTGTGCTAAAAGTTCCCTAAAACCTACCAACCTGTTAAAATCCAATTAAGACAATTTAAAACTCAGTCTACAAAAGTGATCGCGGGGACTAGGCCAGGCCGGCTAGATGGAAAAGATGTGTCTTCAAGCGTTGGCGGAAGAAGCGGAGGTCTGTGATGGTCCTGTGTTCGGGGGGTAGGTTGTTCCAGAGGGCTGGGCCCGCCACAGAGAAGGCCCTTCCCCTGGGAATCGCCAGCCGGCATTGCCCGGTGGACGGCAACCGGAGAAGTCCCTCTCTGGGAGCGAATCGGGTGAAGGGATGTATGAGGCAGGATACGGTCTCGCAAATAACTAGGCCCCGTGCCATGGAGCGTTTTAAAGATAGTTATCAACATCTTGAAGCGCACCCAAAAGGCCACAGGCAGCCAGTGCAGCTCGCGCAGGAGAGGTGTCACGTGGGGCTCCCAAGATCCCCTGCATTCTGCATTAGCTGTAATCTTTGGGTGCACCCCAAGAGAAGCCCCATGTAGAGAGCACTACAGTCTACAGTAGTCTAGCCGGGATGTCATGAGTGCTTGAGTGACTGTGCAAAGGGCGTCCCGGTGCAGTAGGGGGCGCAACTGGCGTACCAGGCGAACCTGGTAAAAAGCTTGTGCTTTTCACTTAAAAACCACCAACATTTTTTTAAAATATAGCAATATTTACATAGCAGTTGGCATAAAATATCATAAAATCAATGGTCTATCCAAAAAATGTCTAAACTGTAAACTGTAAAGCATGCAGGACTTTTTCACACAGCTGTAATTATTTTTCTATAGGCTCCTTGCCACAAAACATGTTTGGTTTTCTCTAGAATCTATCTGACAAATTTTTATCTATTATCTAATAAATCTTATTTGTCTATAGAATCCAAGCAAGCTAAAAGTAAGTACCATGTTTTAGTCTTTCCATAGTAATCGTTGTAGGATTGTAAAAAATATCAAACCTCCAGGCTTTTATTAGAAAAATGCACCCTTGCTCTTACGAAATTAAATTTCTCTCTTTGAAGACAGCAGTAACATCAGACAGCCATGCAACTTTCACCCCTCACAAGATGTTTACCAGTAATTCTAAAGGCAAAATTAGTTTATGCTGCTTGTGAAGCTGTTTTCCCTTTGCAATTGTCCTTGGCTGTAACTGAGGACATGGTCATGGTAGACCATTTGCTCTTACTGTGAAGTGAAAACTCATTTATTGTAGGCATACAGTAATTGGATAGGCAATATGCACCTTATAGAGACTGGAAGTTAATAATCAGTTACTCAATGTTGAGTGCACACACTATGTCCTCAGTCTCTGGAGCATTGCAAATACTTCCTACTCATAATAGGAAGCTTGTTTAAGTTTAAACAGTCCATATTTAATCATTGCATCTTGCTGAGAATTTTGCCAAACAGCCTCCTGAAAAACTTGGTCATTTTTGTTTTGAGATATTTTTTTAATTTGAAAAGTGTGTTTATGACAGTTCATCTTTTCAGTGGTCATGCTTACTCAAGGTAGCTACTGGATATCTTATGAGCGTCTGTATTCCAGGTTCTTTGTGTAGCAGTGTTTTGTTTTGTTTTAAATTTGTGGTCTAGAGACAGTTGAACAAGAAACAGGGCCAAAGGAACAATATATTCTAACATAACATTAGATTCATAATTCCCCCCCCCCACTCCTCAATTACCAAACCACCACTGTTTATACAGGAGCTACAGCTGAAGATTTACTCCAGAAAACATGATCTCTGGCTACATTCTAGAATGTGCAGTTCTGGAAATACCCATACATTATATTAATAATTCTCTTTTGCAGTAATTGAGTTATATTAATGATGAGAAACTCTGGTACCCAGATCTACCCAGATATGCTTATATATGATAATAGCACAATTTGTCCCACCCAAAATACACACACACACGATTATAAATTATATATTATCTTAATAAATAAATACTATGTTATAAATTGGGTTAAGAACGCAGTGGCTAAGACGCTGAACTTGTTGATCAAAAAGGTCAGCAGTTCAGTAGTTCGAATCCCTATTGCTGCATAATGGAGTGAGCTCCTGTTACTTGTTCCAGCTTCTGCCAACCTAGCAGTTTGAAAGCATGCAAAAATGCAAGTTGAAAAATAGGAAACACCTTTGGTGGGAATGTAATAGCGTTCCATGTGCCTTTGGCGTTTAGTCATGCCAGCCACATGACCACAGAGACATCTTCGAGCAGCGCTGGTGAATTACTGATGAATAAATAGTTAGATCTCCCCAACTTGAAAACGCTAGCATAGAATTTCGAATAAAAGAATTCACAGTTGTTATGGAGTCCATATTTTGTGTTAAGAAATCCCTTTGCTGTTTGGTTGTCTGTGTTTTGATTATATGTGTCATCAATACCATATTAACTACATTTTCTGATAGCAATATGTCTGTGACTATTAAAATGGAATAAGAGATAAACCCATACACAGAGTTGTTCATATGTAATTCCAAGAAAATCCCAAAATAATGAGATGCAAAGCTAACAAAAGAATTGGATAAAGAACACTGATAATAAAGAGAATGTCCGATGCAAGAAATCAGGAGCCAGGATAGAGTTCAAAACTCTATTTCATGCTACTTGTACACAAAAATCTATTAATGGTCAAGACAAATAGGCACTTCAAGATTGTGGGGTGAGGGGTTAGGTCTGTTACGGAGCACAGATATTCTGAACTGATGCATTTGATCAGAGAGGGGAGAGAGAGAGCTTGCTCTTTGCATTTTGTATAATAGTAAGACTATCTTAATCATCATGCATGCAGACTCTCTTCTATTTTTCCCTTTGCCTCTGCAGTATCTTTTCTTTATTAGAAGATTTAGTGGCTCTAAGAATATCATTCCTCCCAGGATAACAATAGAAAGTTTACAGATGCTGATGTTTTAATCATAGCAGGTAACTTCCTTAACTGACTTTACTAATCCTTTGGATCTTCAGCATCAGTCTGTAAGTACTTTTATTTTATTCTACTTACTTAGCTATATTATTAGAGCTATACATATGTTCTAAACATTGGCCATAAAGAATACATTGGAATAGTATAAGCATGCTTGGGTCCTGTTTAAAATTATTCTCCTACAATTGTTTACCGTATATTCCGGCGTATAAGACGACTTTTGAAACCCCCAAAAGGCAACCAAAAATCGGGGGTCGTCTTATAC
>JAPKID020007106.1:0-10394 GCA_026931265.2 Tropidonophis doriae | reverse complement strand
ACTAAAATGATTTTTTCTTTTATATATTGTAATTCCTCAATGGATGTTAACAAAAACAAATGATTGAATGCATGAATGTGATATAATATGTACAGTATGTATATCCTTCCACCTTATATTGGAATGTTTTAATATGAAACCTCGGAAAAGACCACCATCTCCGACATGAAAGCTCTAAAATATTTCTTATGTACCCTATATACCCCTATCCTTATAAAATTGTAAAACCAATAAAAAACTTTTACTTTGAAAAAAAAATTAAAAACGGAGAAAGAAAAGAGAACGATAACCATGTGAACAGGAGCAAAGCTTTGCTACAGAAGAGGCTTATTTCTGCTGGAGTTTTGAATCCAAGTTTATTTTTTTTCCATTATAGCAAAACTAACCATCTTCCCAGCAGTGAACAAGGGCGCATCATCCTCTCTGTTTAGGCACGTCAAAGATTTTTCCTGCAGATTTTACAGCTCAACCATTGGGTTTTTTTTCCCACTCTCAGCACACAGTAGCACAGGGCAAATGCTAACAGAAATGAAGTCTGGCTGTGCAATCTTTTAAATTATTTCCATGTTATTGACAATATGAAAAAAATGACTTAAATATTTTTCATTTGAATGCTTTGGGAGTGTCCAGTGTTTCCTGGAATCACACAGAAAAATGCAGGTGTCTCCATTACATGACACATCTTAAACACATATAGGTTTCCCCTCTATCCTTAAATAAACCAGCACAATTATCCCTCAATATTTAAACTCTATTTTTAATGATTCTAAAATTCTCAAATTATGTTTAATTTTAACCCATCTGTCATTTTCTTCTGTTAGCCTGATCTATCTTTACAAGACGAAAAGAAAATTTCTGCAATTATAGTAGTGAAGAGTTGGACTGGCTGGCATCCAGGAAAATATTATTTTCATGTCCAGGCTGATTTCTGCAAGAATGAATTCTTAGATTTCAAAACAATAATAAGCAACAAGCTACTATTAAAAGCTTAAACATTATAGGCCAATTATTCTGGAGCATAAGACTACATATAAATATACACTTACATTTTAGAAGAAAGCTATTTTCTTGTTATTATCCCACTCCAGTTTTATAAATGAAAATATTTTATGCTACCAGGAAGCAGAGAACTTTTAAGATTGTAACTGATCTCCTATTGTCCCTTTTTCATCCTTAATTTATACTAGTCAATATGCTAACTTGGATCCAAAATATGTCACTCGTAGAATAGGTACAGGTAAAGGTTCTCCTCGCACATACGTGCTAGTCGTTCCTGACTCTAGGGGGTGGTGCTCATTTCTGTTTCAAACCCGAAGAGCCAGTGCGGTTGAAAGATGTCTCCGTGATCATGTGGCTGGCATGACTAAACACCAAGGGTGCACAGAACGCTGTTCCCTTCCCACCAAAGGTGGTGCCTATTTTTCTACTTGCATTTTTTACGTGCTTTCGAACAGCTAGGTTGGCAGAAGCTGGGACAAGTCACGGAAACTCACTCCGTTACGCGGCGCTATATATTCGAACCGCCGAATTGCCGATAGACAAGCTCAGCATCTTAGCCACTGAGTCACCACATCCCTCAACTCGTAGAATAGACTCGTAGAATACAAGTAGGCAACTCATAGAATAGACTCGTAGGATAGACATGTCGAAATTAATGGGATGTTAGTTACAAATACCTCTTGATCTCACTAGATCCATTATAAGCAAGGCCAAATAGCAGAAAGAAAACACACATTTTTATTTAGGTGTTGCATAAATGACTATGATAGCTTTAGAACGGGTGCAGGCCAAGTTATTTGGTGTTTCATGTCACATTGCTCATGACTGCTGTCTGTTATTTTCCACCAGCACTTTCCCCCATCGGAGCGTGGGCAGGATTTAATGATTACCCAAGAACACAAAATAGTATCACTTCACTTTGGCACAGCATGTGTGGGAAGGAGGAAGAGGTGAATGTGGAAAGAAATGAGGGCTGCTCATTGACACAAGCCTATCTGTTAAATATGCTCAAGGTTAACTGGTGACTGGACAGTACTGATGCAATAGCAGTTTGAAGGAAAGAAGCCTGGGTGGCTGGATTTAGGTGCAATTTATTGCTTTTAAGTAGAAAATATGACTCAAATCCATCTACCGTATTTTTCAGAGCATAAGATGCACCAGAGTATAAGACACACCAAGATTTTGAAGAGGCAAATTAAAAAAAGTCTTTGCACTCTACAGACCTCCCAAAAACTTTTTTGTAAAAAAAAAAGGCACTTTTTTGTAAAAAAAAAAAAAAAAGGCATCTATAGCTTTAGAAGGCTTATAGAGTGCTCTGGGGGGGCTGGGGGGTGCAAAAAACAGCCCATTTTTCACTCATTTCTGCCCTCCTCAGCCCCCAGGAGCACTCTGAAAGCCTCCTAAAGGCTCTGCATGATTTTGGGGAAGGGGGAGGGGTTTCAGAAGGCAAAAAAAAAAATGCTGTATTCAGTGTATAAGACGCACCCAGATTTTCACCCTCTTTTTTGAGGGAAAAAGTTGTGTATTATACTCCAGAAAATATGGTAATTCAAAATAAAGGTATTGCTCTTCCAATGAATTGCTTCTAGATTTATCCATGAACATTATGTGTGGTAGTCCCAAAGGTTTGTTTCAGGAGGCAACTGGATTTCCTTGTTTTTTTTCCTTTTTATTTATTTTATTTTTTATTTTTTGAATTTATACCCCGCCCTTCTCCAGGAGGACCCAGGGTGGCGCACAGGCAAATTAAAAACAATACATATATACAAAAATAAATAATTAAAAACTTATTAAACCATTTCCCCGTGCTAAAACCATTTAAAACTCTCTAATTAAAATTTATGACAATAAAATCAGCAGGTGGGAAGTTATGTATCTTACATTGGCCTGAAGACTGCTGCTTCATGCAGATGAATCAGTGATGTTTCATAATTTGCACTGCTAAAAAAGTCTGAAAGTATAACAGCCATGCTCTCTTTCATAGCCTCTGCCCAATTGTTTTTTAAAAATATATATTTGATTTCTTACAGGAGGAAGATTATCCAGGTGCTATACAATTGTGCCTGGAGTGCCAGAAGGCAGCTAGCACTTTCAAACACTACAGTTGCATAAGGTAACACCAGAGACATTTTGTGTACCTGATTCTTTTTTGGAATCAAATAGGGTGAACGAAGAGGCAAAGCAGCATTTTAGACAGTTGTTAGTTGGCTTTGATTCTAGAGATTAATTTTCTAATTAGAATAAAAAGAATGGTATATGTATATGTTTAATGCTTTTAAATTGTACTTTAATAAAGCTTCCGAGATGCAAGTCGTGGCTGCTAACTATGACAGTGCACTTGAGTCTTAAGGGGTTTAGTTGTTATGCAACATAGTATTTCTGTTCCAACATTAACTGATTGTCTTGTACTGAAGGCTGTAAATTCTCTGCTGCATAAAGACTATATTTGCAATGCTAAGCATACATCTGGAGTCTGGGGCATACTTTAAGATTAATATGCATAGAGTTGGACTGCGTGGTAGAAATGCTTGGATTTACTTTGTACATGATGCTAGACCAAAATATGATTTGTTTGTTTATAAATCCAGTCTCCAACTTGTTTGCTTGTTTATAAAGTTTGTTTTTATGAACTATAAATGTTTTTAATTGTTATTTTAATCAAATTACTATAATAATCAGCAAATAACTTGCTAGGCAATCACATTTTATATTCAATTTGAATAGGAACTTGTCCTTTCGCCAGTCCCAAGGAAAACATGAATTTTTTTTTAGTGTGTTTCAAAATTCCAACTTAAGGTTAAAAGTTGGTCATCTTTCAAGGAAGGGATGGTTCCAAGAAGCAGGTTCTGCTAAGAAGGGACATGTTCCTATGTCCCATTAGTATTATTTCAAGGAAAAGTGATATATTTTAATCTGGATGTTTTAAGAGATTTTGGAATTTTAATATTTCAAGTAGACAAAATATGCAAAGTCATGTACTAACATTGGTCCAATATTTTTATAATTGTACATGTAAAGTATTAGACAGAATTCTAATGATTGTAGAATTTCTCCCGACTGTATTTTATATTTTTTTATTACTCTAAGGATGCTTGACAATTTGGTATATCCGTACTGTTAAGCCAATCTTATTTTTACTTTCTCTACTAAATGTTCCATTTGTGATTCCTTTAATATTGTGATAAAGATTGCTATTTCTAAATATTTCCAAACTATGTAAAAAAGGTATGAAGAATCCAAGAAATATGTATTTCAGAAGGAATATTATATTTTACAGAAAAATATTTAAAATAAGAATTTTTAAGAATATATTGATGTAGAATTGGATTTAAGAATAAATACATGTAAAGCTGACATTGACCTATTTATCCATGTGTTCCATCACATTTTTCTTTATCTTGAAAAAAGAAAGACAATTTATATGAATATATAGGCATTTTAATTAATCGTCAAATACTTTAATACATTGTATTCCCAAAGAAATACTTAATATACAAGTATTCCTCCAGTTACAAATGTTCATTTAGCAAATGTTCAAAGTTACGACATTCCCACCATCAAAAGTATTCACAATCAAGGCCCAAAATTTCATATATTGAAGCACCATAGTGGTCATTCGTCCTTTTGAACAACTGCAGAGACATTTCAACATGCTATTTTGGTGACATGCCTGAGAGGCTTGTGCTGCCCATGTCCATGTCCTGTACAGCCTTGGTACTGTAGCGCTTGTCCAGCCACGTGGAGAAGTGCCAGGCCAACTTCTTCTTTTCTCCGCAAAGACCCAATCTCTCTCACAACTGGGTGCTGCCCTGCCCCAGAGCCAAACCCACATGGATTTTAAAAATTGTGCTGCTATGGAACTGAAGAGCTTGGTGTGTTACAACCTTGCTCCCCTCGCTTGCCAGAAGCACTTCTTTTCAAAATTGCAAGAGAGCTTCTAAACAAACCTGCTTTCCAGTTCCATTATGTTTCTCTGCCTCTGTGGAGCTGGAAGGCTTGGTGTACCATCACCCTGCTCCCTTCACGTGCCAGAAGCATTTCTTTTCCAAATTACAACAAGTTTGTGGTGCTAAAAAAAAAAAAAAAAAAAAAAAAGATTAGCCTTTCCAGCTTCTTACAAAAAAAAAAAAAAAATCAAAAGTAAGATCTCATGAAGTTGGAAAGGCTGATTTTACTTTTTTTTTTCCCAGCCCCATGAACTTGCCTCATGGAGTTGCTTGGTCTCCTGCTCCGTTTTGGGGAAAGCGACAACTTTGGAGGATTCTTCTTTAGTTTCCCTATGTTTTTCTTCCTTTTGCAACACATTTTCCATTTCTTTATGAAAGAAGGGTGTCTTGAGAAATGTAATGGAGCTGGAAAGCAGGTCTGTTTAGAAGCCCCTTTTGCAATTTGAAAAATGAATGATTTTAGCAAGTGAGGCATACTAAGCTCTGCAACTCCATGGTGGTGCAATTTGTGAAATCAGGATGGTTTCGGCGCTCCAGCAAGTGGCAGAGCAGGGCCGCACCCAATTCTGAGAGAGGCTGAGGCTTGGCAGAGAAGACTGGCCTGGCATTTCTGTGCCTGGCTGGACAAGGCCTCTGACACCCAAGTCTGTGCAGGAGGAGAGTGTGCTCAAGCAAGGTGCCAAAGGTTAGTTAGCAGTTGGTGATGGGGTGGAGAGGAAAAGTCCAAGCAGTGGGCTTGATGGAAAGGGGAGCACTGGATCTCGCAGTGGTGAGGGGCCTTTGGTGGAAGGATACTGTGATCTTGTCCCTGCACTAGTCTTTTCTTGGTCTTCCCCACTCCTAAAGTATCCTATGCGCTCTTAAGGACCTACGCATTTGATTAATTGGCAGGATGAGGCTCATTCTTTTAATTGGCAGACTCTGTTACTTTCATAACTCGAGGATACAGCATATTTTCTGAATGCAGCATATTTTCTTTAGCATACGAAATTTCTATCTGAAATTTCTTTTCCTCAGTGGAATGGTGCTATTTTCTTTTGATTATTTTCCAGCAAATAGAGACTAAAATAAAGTGGAGTCTTAACATGCCTTAATTGTTTCAATAAACAAATGCAACAAGTGAATAGTTTTGGCATAATTAATTACATCATTGAAAGGCCAAATAATTATTCTGAGAACAATTGTAACTTATTTGTTTCATGTTACGGATTTGAGGTCTGAACCACAGATTTCCATCAGTTAACTTTGATATGAATAAAGTGGCTTTCTGGCAAAATTGATAGAGATGTTTCTTTTTTAAAGGAGCCCAAACACTGTTAGCTCTAGAATGGAATATAAGCTCAATTTAAAAAAATAAATAAATGGCTTGTCATCTGCTTTTTTCTTTGGTTGCTCCCACTTGTCCCCCCTTCTTGAGAAATAGAGTTGAGAAAGTGTCCTTTCTGAGTGAACTCATACTTATTTCTATATTTTGACTCTGTGGAGTCTCAGAGGCTTCATGTATCTCAGTAAAGTCTCTGTGGTGGTATTTAAGATCAGGAAGATAATGGTTTTGACAAAATGTTAGCAATAACATTGTTTCTTCCTAGTTTTTTTTTTTTTAAAAATCCCTTATAATAGCTTTTTGAAAGTTAATTATGAGTTTGTCTTTTTAAGAGTTTCTACATGATTCCTCCAAAGTCATTTCTATGCTCAAAAAGGTATTTAGCTTTTGATGGATTTCAGTTCAGAAAGAGAGAGAATCCTTTGAATTAATTTTAACACCTGTGACTGTCTAGACACATACATATAGTTTTCTTACCCGCAGGGTGGAATTGGTGGTCATTGTCTTTTCTGATTTCTTTTTTCAACTTTCCAGTCTGGTTTGCAACCCTGTTTCTGATGGTCTCTCATTTAAATAGGTGTAACTCTCCTTAGCCTTTCTGGAATGAGGCTAGTTTAGGCTAGATCTGTGATGGCAAATCTATGACACGCATGCTGCAGGTGGCAATCAGAGCCCTCTCTGCGGGCACGTGAGCCGTCGCCCAGCTCAGCTACACTGCCAAACAGCTGGTTTTTGGGTCACTACCGTGCATGCACAGGAGAACACAGGAGTCACACGTACATGTAGGGAGGAGAACAGGGTTGCACATGCATACACAAAAGGTGGGAATGCAGGAGGTTGCACATGTGATGATGGGGTGTGCGAGGGAATCGCACATACATTGCATTATGGGTGCACATATGTGCACGTTCAGCACACGATGACAAAAAGGTTATCCATCCGTGGGCTAGATGCTGTTACCTGTTATAGTAAATCTTTATCAATACTACGAGTTTTCTGAATTTTGAAAATTATTTAGTGGGCTGCCCATTTTATTGTTTGGTTTGTGCAAATTACATCAAAAGATAAAATAATTATCTGGCTATCAGATATTTTAGTAAAAATGTATTGTGCATAATATTTTAGAAGAATAGCCTTAAACGATTTCTGAAACGATACTAATATTCATCTTAATTTGAAAAAAATTATGACTTCTGAAATTTGAAAATGTTATAACTTCTAGTGGTTGTCTTTTGTTTTGCAGTGAATTGAATTCAAAATTACAGGACACCTTGGAGCAAATTGAGGTGAGTTTAGCTGAGTGTAAATAGTTTTGCACATTAAGTGATAAAAATATTTTCAGGAATAGACTGAAATCCTATCTATTCCAACATTCTGTTTCCACATAATTTAATCAGATGCAGGATGCAAGTTCAATAGCTCTTTTCCTACTATTGTTCCTTATGCTGACTTTGAACTAAAGATAACCTGCAGTATAGGCATCCAGAAATTTGCTAAATTATAATTAAAAGCCTTCTAGCTTGTGGTTGTCACCATATTTTAGCAAAGATTTCCATCATTTCATTATTGTTATGTACTGTCCGCCCAGAATTTAACACACAATTTAGATTCATTGTGTACAGTAATCCTACTTTTGTTATAGTTAGGATTTTGAGAAAATGGAAGAAACCTCCATATCCAATTTCTCCACAACCTACATAATTAACACGTCTTTATCATAACCCATACTTGTATTTTAATTAAACACTAAAGCTGTAAAGCTCATGAAGAATTAATCATTTCCGTAGACCATTTAGTTGATTTCTGTCTACTCAATATTCTAAAAGTAAGTTCCTCATACCTTTGTTTGAAGGCATTTTGTTTTATTGCGAACAAATGCATCTAATGTATTTGAATAGCAATGGGGTTTTTTTCATACTATCTTTTACTAAATGCTAAATGATTTTTACTTTACAGGAGCAGTTAGATGTTGCACTTTCTAAAATATGCAAGAACTTTGACATAAACCATTATACTAAGGTGCAACAGGCATACAGGCTACTTGGAAAAACACAGGTTAGTATTCTCTTGTTCAAATTACATCCTGATATGCAATGGGTTAGTCTGCCTTATGATGGTTTCACATTTATGATCATGCAACATCCTACTGGTCATGTGATTGAAATTCAGGCATGTATTTATGTCAGTTACAACATCCTAGTGTCCAGTGATCAACATTTGTAACATTGACAACAAGCAAAGTCAATGGGGAAGCCAGTTTCTCTTAACAATTGCATGATTCATTTCATTGCAGTGATTTGCTTAAGAACTGTGCCCAAAAGGGGGTAAAATGGAGCAGTGCTCACTTAATAACAGTCTTGTTTAGCCATAGAAATGTTGGACTCAATTGTGGCCATAAGTCAAGGACCATAAGAGTGTGTGTGTATGTGTGTGTTTGTAGAGAGAGGGAGGGAGAGAGAACAGACAAACGGGGAAGGAGGGAGAAATAGAGAAATACATAGCACAACTGAAGGAAATTTGAGTCTTGGAAATGAGAAGCCTTATTCAAATGTTCATTCGTGGCACCCAAAATCAACTTTAAATAATGTGCAAATTTCTTTTTAAAAGAATTAATTTTGCATTTAATGCTCCCTGGAGAAATAGTTTAGAATCATAAATGATTAAAGCATAGCCTCAGAATGTCAATGTAAGAAGAGCAAAATATATTTGTTCCCCTTATTTCAATAGTGTGTTCTTTCATGGTTCATCTCTATTTTAGCTTTCAATTATACATTTCCCTGGAGGGGGGAAAAAACACTTTTGACTGGGAAACACTCAGTTGCTAATTTCTGATATTATTCATGAATGAAAAAAATGGGAGTATTTTGAGATCTAATTATGTTGAGGTGGGAGCAAAATACGACTCTTATTCTGATTTTGGGAATATCATTATTATTTACTTCTGGGAAGGAAAACCTAGGAAAAGAAACAAGGAAACCCTTGACCTTCAATTTTCATTTGAGTATAAAGAGATACAGATGATCAAATTTGCTATAATGGATGGGAAAGTGTGCTTTGAATGCTATGCTGGAAGAGCCTGGGTGGCACAGTGGTTAGAGTGCATACTGCAGGCTACTTCTGCTGCCTGCTGGCTGACTACAGTTTGGCAGTTCGGATCTCACCAGGCTCAAGGTTGACTCAGCCTTCCATCCTTCTGAGGTTGGTAAAATGGGAACCCAAATTGTTGGGGGCAATATGTTGACTCTGTTAAACCACTTGTAAAGCCCTGAAAAGCGGTATATAAGTCCTATTGCTATTGCTATGGTGCTATGTGAGCTTTTTTCTTTGTTAGCAGATGTTTTATTGTGTAATTAGGTAATATAAGTGTGAATGAGCAAGATTTGCTCCCTATTTCTATACAGTATTTTACCCTGCCAGTTATGCTGGCAGTATGGTTTCCGTAGTGATTTCTTGATTAATGTATTGTTTCCTACCTGATTGTTTGGCTGCATATGCGATTGTTACTTAGATGGATAATGAAACATCTGTAAACAAACCAAATTCAGAAAGTGCCAAGGGTTTCATAGTTTAATCCTGAGCTATAGATATATAGATACATTCACTTCGTTGGAGTTGCAGAGTGTCCAAATAGGGAACTGAATGATTATATGATGCCTTTAAATCCTTCTTCATCTCTATCCAGACAGCCATGGACCAACTACATATGCACTTTACTCAAGCCATTCACAATACAGTATTCCAGGTTGTTCTAGGGTATGTTGAATTGTGTGCAGGAAACACCGACACCAAATTTCAGAAGCTTCAATACAAGGATCTTTGCACAGTATGTAGTTCTACAGTGGTTTTGAACATTTAATGTTTGTATATGCTGATATGCCTACCTGTTTTCAAAAGCAACCTTTTAAAATTAAGTCCATGTTTAATTTGGGATGAAAACATATGTCATAAATGTAAAACAACCTTTTAAAATTAAGTCTATAATTAATTTGGGATAAAATGTGTCATAAAGATAAAGTATAATACGATGGATAGGTAAATTAGTTACCTGCCTAGTTACCTGCGTGACCGCCTCCTGCCCCATACGTCTCTCAGACCCATTCGCTCCCACAGAGAGGGCCTCCTCC
>JAPKID020007105.1:0-10394 GCA_026931265.2 Tropidonophis doriae | reverse complement strand
TCCAAATTAACTGGCATCAATCTGTTGGTAAATTAGCTAATATCCATCTGCTAATGATAAACCCAAAAGTACATACAGCCTTTTTCTAAGCATTTCCCTTGATGTAAACCCCATAGGATTCAATGAGATGTATATCAAAGTAGACATTACCCTGTTTGACAGCTTCATTTTCTACAGCACTCTAAGTTTGGATGATACTGGAAAATAAGCAATGACCTGTTTATCATTCAAGCTTTCCAGACTTGAATATAACTTTTTAAAATATATCTCAGATCATTCTTCAGATGTATTTGTGAAGACCTGATGATATCTACAATGGTATCAAGTAACAACCCTCCAGAATGAATTGCCAAAATGTACCTGAACCTCCAAATTGCAATGCATGTGTGGCACTCCTTCCCCCCACAAATGCCCTACCTCCCCTTGCATGTATGCATGACCACACTGCATGCGCCCCTCCTCCCACACATGCACTCCAGGGATCCGATGACCAGCTGGCCGGCGAGAGTTGCACACAGATGTATGTTGGAACTGAACTAGGGTGACGGATCAATTGCCCACAGAGAGAGAACTAAGTGCCACCTGTGGCACGTGTGCTATAGCTTCGCCATCATGGCTTTATTAAATTATTATCCTTTACAACCTTTAGCTTTAATAATGATCATATTTTTCTACCCTCTATCCATAGTGGGAATTTAAAGTAGTAATCCCAGAAGAAAGGATTGGGAAAAGGGAATGGCTGTTATATTGGATAGGGACTAAAAAATATAATCAAATCTTTTGTTATTGCTCCTCGTGAACTCCAGATGACAGAATCAGACTACAAGGAAGAAGACCCAGTGGGGACACAGAGACGATGCTAGCACCAAGAAGGTTGGATACTGTCCAAATTTTTGAAGGGGAAAGGAGACCTTGACTTAAATAAGTGGCATTGTGATGAACTAAAAGGAGTTGGGCTGATATTTATCCATAGTGATCTTGCTCCATGGATTGTCTGTGATCTGTGCTTTAGCAAGCTGTTAGCTCTGTGTCCAGCAGCTGGCTAGTGAAAGAACCTCATCAGTAACAGATGAACAAGTATTCCATTGTCATGTGCCCTTCCGTGTATTAGCTCAGCGAAAGGACGCTTTAGCAGCTGGTCAGACAAAAGCACGGTTTTGCATTCCAGGAGCTAATTGAGCATCCCTATAATATATACTTCCAAAAAAAGGTGACAGTCTCTCTTTCTCCACCACCTCCAACAAACATACTATTTAAATAAATAGGATCAAATGCACCAGCACGGATTCAGAGCAACCCTTATTGAAATATGTGTTCGACATTATTCAGGCAAATTTAGAAAATAAGGATTTTTTTGTGGGGAGGGGGATGAGCTATGGTTGAACAATTGTGAACACTCAGGGATGATTTAGATGCTCTTAATATAGATTTCCTTACTTTTTTTTTTTTGTTTGGTGCCCACTGTATTTCAGTATTCTTTTTTTTTTTTCCTAGATTTAATTATGAAAGAAGGGTGCGGGGGAGTTACTCTAAAACATGCAGATGGCAGGTGTTTTTTCTCCAGCCTCAAATTACATCATTGAAACAGGCACTTCTCAGTTTAAATATTCTGCCTCAAGGGCTTATTATTCTATGGTGTTCATTATAATGTTTTAACCACTGGAAACCTATTCCCTGAAAACTCCATAGAAATGAGCAAGAGATATGCTCGGGATGAACAGGCATCCCAGCAGATTTTGCAAACCATCAGGAAAGATTTTCAAGAGTAAAAATGACAATGAAAGCTAAGAAGCCAATTATATTAATATCTGCCTGGAAGACTTTCCTAAGCTCTAGTCCCCAGCTTCCTGATATGTTTTTCAATTTCCATTATATTTTGATATATTTTGAATTCTTCATTCATTTTTTTTTCTTTTGCCAACCCAGAAGTACACAGCTTGAGTCTCCAAGGCTGCAACTGACCCCTAGAGCTTCTAAAAAAATTGAAGCCAACCCCCCCCCCGCTCCCCCCCAAAAAATTCTCATTCCTGGGAGTGATCTCTTTTTTTTTTAAATCATATTTTTATACCATCCTATCTCCACAGTGGGACTTGGGGCGGTGCACAGAAGATAAAAAGTAAAAACAACAACATACACACTGTATAAATACAATCCACAATTTAAAACTGATTTAAATTAAATATAACTGTGCTACAAAGATTAAAACTATAAAACCCTCTATTAAAAATTAAATTTACATTATTAAACTCTAAGCCAGGCTGGCCAGATGGAAAAAGTGTGATTTGAGCTCCCAACGGAAGAGGCGTAGGTCCGTGATTGTGCAAATATTGGGGGGCAGGTCATTCCAGACAGCCGGACCTGCCACAGAGAAGGCCCTGGGGGCCGCCAGTCAGCATTGACTGGCAGATGGCACCCCGAGGAGGCCCTCCCTGTGCGAGCAGACAGGTCAAAGGGAGGTATGTGGTAGGAGGTGGTCTCGCAAATGTTTGAGGATCCAAATATTAAATTCAAGTCATAGTTCTTTGTTGTGGCCCAGCTGGCTCCAGATGAGCTGTCGATGGACTCTCCTAGTGAAGAGTCCTATGTGTCTGCCCTGGAGGAGGAGGGAGACCTTGAGGAAGCAGAAAGTCTGGTTGGCCACCAGGAGGCGACTAGGTCATGGAGCAGGGGGGAGGATCAGGGGCAGTTTGTCCCTGATGCTAGATTACGCATTGCTGAGAAAAGGAGGCAACAGTTAAGTAAGAGGCAAGCTTGGAGGCCCTGAATTGGAACCAGCTGGTTGTTGAGTGGCCCCTCCCAAAAGAGCTTATAGGGAAAGCTTTGGGAGGAGCCATTTGAAGGAAACAACAGTTACAAATCCTTGTTGGAAATATCTGGTCGTTTGAGTCGTGTCTTCCACTCTCTGAGTGTAAATGTGCTACAGTATTTGTAACGTGAGTCTGGGCTGGCAACCAAGGAGATAGTGGCAAGCAGCCAAGCTTGTGTGTGTCCATCTATGGAGCAGAACAGTTCTTTATATGAATCCCAGATATGGATCACTTTCACTCCAGATAGTTCAGAGCAATGCAGATATACCACACTATGCCCACAATTACTTTGTAAAGTGAAATGCAAAGAGGTATAATATTATAATCTGGACGACATTCTCACTGTGGCATTTCATCGAGATTTCCTCAGCTCAATCCAACACACAGTCCACTTCACAACCTTGATTGCATGGGTAACATATCCAAATAAATAGGCAATGTTAAGACTGAAAATGCCCTATACAGAAGTCAATAAATATGGATGTTCAGGTTTCATTATTGGAAGAAATAAATCAGGGAAAAAGAAGAACATGTGACCTGAACAGAGCAAAAAATAATGGTAGTGTTGGATGGGACTACTGTCCCTAAAATGCCTCTAAAAACAAATGTAGGAGAAGGAGTGGCAGAACTGGGATTGGAATTAAAGGAGGGGTTATTTTAGAATCCCTACATAGCCACAAGCAGACTAAATCCCCCCCCAAAAAAATTGAATTCCATTGATCCTTATCTAATTGCAAGAAGGTGCTCACCTTTGAGAAGGTGCTCACCTTTGAGAAGGTTCCTATGCATAGATTTTAAGCAATAAATCAGTTTAATTGGACCTTCATGTGTTGACCTATCTTTCACTCCTGACAAGAAACATTGAATTCTTATCTATATTTGAATATCATGCGTGCTTTAAAGGAAGCTAATAAAAAATAGGCATGTTTTTGTTTTGTAGAATGAAAGGGGAAGTTCTGTCGGAAAAGAGATGAGAGTTTATTGTTGCTGGTAAAGAAAGCCAGTTAGGACATTCAAGACAACCACTAAGTTAAAATAAGCCATCTGTATATCTGTGGCGTCCGCTTTTATTAAAACTGTAGAGTTTTGAATTCAGAAATATCCCTTTTTATATCCTGCCTTAAAGAAGATAAGCATAATTTACTACCTCACTTTTCAAATATACAGCTGGTCCAAGGTGCAGAGACTAGAGAACATTCATTGTGCAAAAAAACCCCCAGCTTTTTTATATTGAATCAACTTGCATATTTCAAATAATAGGCTGTTGCCGTATTAGTGGTTACTAAGCACACATAATACTTTATAGAGTGCAAAAAGGCAGCTTCCTTCCCTGGAGATTAGTAAAGAAAGTAAATTTGGGGAAAGTAAAAAAACATAAAGGGGAGGGACAGAAGGAAAAAGTAAAATTAAAGGAACAGCAATACACAACTCATAGGTGGGGTGGGGGAGAGACAGACAGACAGACAGAAACAGAGACAGAGACAGAGACAAAGAGAGAAAGAGATGGTATAATGCTTAAGACATCAGGCTAGAACCTGAGGAACCCTTAATTCTAATTCCACCTTGGCCGCACAAAACCAGCTGGATGACCTGTAACTAGTCACTCTCTCTCAGACCTAGGAAGAAGAAATGACAAATCACTTCTGACATCTTACCAAGAAAACTGCAGGGACTTCTCTAGGTTGTCACCAGGAATCCAAAACTGACTTGAAGGCACACTCATTCTTGGACTGAACGTTGGTTATAGAACTGTAGATTTTGAACAGGTTTTGGATTATGCTAAAAGCTTCATAGGAAAAGTTGGTTCTGAAGAAGAAGCTGCATCAGATTTGTTTCACTGGTTAAGTCAGCAAGGGCCTTACTTCATTGCTCACTTAAGTCTTTAGTATGCTTGACTTTGCACAAGAGCCCATGTTTTGGGCCTCATACTAATCCCAGTGTAACAGTTTATGTAGTGCTCATCTGCCTATTAGAATTGTGCAAATTCTTTGAAAGAGATGTTCTGCAATGCACAGGAGCAGCAGACAGAATCAGGAAAAAGAAGCAATTGCTTCAATAATTCATAAAGAAATGCTTTGTATAAATAGCTTCATATTTTGAAAAATCTATTTTAAAGGATTTTGTACAGTCTTAGCACATACATTATGAAAATATGCCTTGCTGGACTGTATCAATGTCTGCCAATGAAACAGTTTACACAAAAATATTCATAAGCAACCAGGGTTAGCTGGTACGCTAAAAATATCCCGCTGAAGATTAAATAAATATTCTCTTCCACCCTACTATAAACAATAGAATATCTGCTACCAGTTATGGAAAACTGTATTCTAAAGAACCTTTAGGATTTCTGAATTACAAATAGTGACACTTGACCTTCCCCTCAAAAATCCAGATCTAATACTGTCAGCTTGAAATACCTTGTTACTGAAAATGAAAATAGATTTGTGAATTCTTTTCTAGTATTGTTACAAACGTATATCTTGGAAATGTGCTAAGCATAATATGTCAAGTTTATTTTCCTCTCTATGCCTATGTTTCATAAAATAGTATGTATCACCTCTTATATCTTTTTTGATTGAATGTCCTCATGTGCTGAATTTCTGTACCTATGTACATCCTCATCAGTTTCCCCTCCATTCAAACTAGCATCTTTCAGAATGTGGCTGGAAATTTTGAGAAGCATTAAACTATGCTAAAATACAATTTAAAAAAATGTTATCCCATCTTTATTATTTATACAGGTGTACATATCTTAATGTTCCTTCCCTATCTTACTTCACTTACAACTAAAACCTTTTAAGGTGAATTGGGCTGAGAGACAGTGACTAGTTTAGAATCACTTGGCAGGACTAGAACTTATAGTCTCTTCGTTTTTATCTTGGTGCCTTAATTACTGTACCAAATAAAATATCAACATCTGCCTAGTCTAGGTCCTTGGGAAGGACTCAATAGGTGGATAAAAATGCCAAGTCTGAACATCTGGCTGACTGTACCACAAATCATAACAATGATGGAGTTATGCAAATTCCATCCTCCATCATTTAGATCTTCTCAAATTTGAATGGTACCTTAGAAAATCATTGCAGCCCTTTGCAATTTCTCATCTTCAGAAAAGAAGAAATAGACACAGAAAAAGGAAGAAAAAAATCCCAGGAAAGTTCAGTCATGATCATCTATCTACATGAAAGAGTTGATTTATCCTGGTTTGCTATATGTAGTGGGTTGCTGCTGGTTTTACTACTGGTTCGCAACTTGCATGCAACCCATGCTGCTATTCAATGTACATTGTTCTTCGTGCAGGTGCAGAACAATTTACAGTGAAGTGCATACATGCAGTCACTAAAATCCAAAATGGCGGTGGCCCAGTTGGGGCAAGGGAATTGGTTCGGGGGGCATGGCAGGCCTGTATTGCTGCCAGTTCTGTGACCCAGACCTGAATTCCACTACTGGTTCATCCAATCCAGGCCGAACCAGGAGCAACCCACCTCTGGTAGTGCTGAAGAAGATCATACTCATGTTTTACACTGTACTTGTTTTTAGTCCTGACCACAGCTAACATACAAACCAAAGTTTTATTTTTTGGGGGGGAAATCATATTTTTAAGCAGAGATTTCTAATGATATCCATATGAAAGGATAAAGGTCACACCAAGATACATGCATTTAATAAAATAGGAAAAGGGACTTATCTTTTGTAATTCCTCATTTTATTTATAACATATGCAAGAAATATGATAAGCACAGAAGGAAAAAAACAAATCTTGGACAACCTCTGTCACATATACTCTAATTAGGATTCCTGCATTGTAAAGGATTGGATACAGTGACCTCTGTGGACCTTCCAACTTTACAATTCTATAATTCTATTCTTATTACCCTTAATGATAGCTGATTCCATAACTAGTTCTTCAGAGATAGTTCTTCAGAAACCATAACCAAAAACACAACAAAGATCTTTTAAAACAAAAACCACAACGGAGTCTCCCCATCTGTGTCTTCTCAACAAAAATCTAACTGTGAGGGAGCTACACTTTCTCTACAACAACTAAGGAAACAATGCTAACTCATGCCAAGAATCAATTAGCCAAGGAGACAGCTCCATCTTCCTTGTTTCCTGGGATGAGAACAGGTGTTTAATAATTTACATAAATTATGCAAAATCGAAAGCATTTACAGTAACTAAACACTTAGCAACAGACAAGAATTGGGAGGTATGTTACTGATGATGTTCCTCTATAGAGTGGCGCCTGCTACCATTTCCACAGTTATGGGTCTGTTGGGCTTTCCATTATCTCCCTAATTTTTTTTTTCTCTTAGAGAATTATATTCTGCTCCTAATTGGATTTTGTATTTTGCATCTGGTGGGCATTGGCCATGATGAGATTTTTAAATCACAGCAAGAGCAGCAAAAGTCTAGATTTTAAGGGAAAAACAGTTCAGTGCTATTCTAGGCAATCCATCAGGGTGACTTGTTTGACTTTCTCACAAAGTCACAAGTTAGTTCGATGTAAAGATATGACATTCCCAAGATAACATACTTTTGATGCTACATGACATCAGATATGTGTACTTAGTTTGGAAGAATTTATTGTGCTTCCACTTTTCCCCAGGGAGAAAAGAGAAAATTTAAGATAAGAAAGCTCCTCTGTGCACTGCTAACTGAGCTACTCATCCAGATAGAAGCATCATTTTATTTTTATTTATTTATCACATTTTGGAACCACCCATCTCCCTCACAGTCTAAATAACAGACTGAATACTCTGAATACCAATGCTTTTGAAGCCAAATAGCAATCCAGCCTACAATTGAGATATACTGTACATGACGATGTTTGGGAGAATCTTTTCTTCAAAAACCATTCTTTCAAAAAAAGAAAGAGAGCATTCTGAGATTGCTGAGTGAGGAACAAGCATTTTATGTGGAATAGAATGCTTGTTTGGAGAGGAAAGAAACACAAGGCTTTTATGCCAAAATTTGGCATAAAAAGAGGTTGGAGAACCGAGAACAAGAAAAAGGATCAACCCAAGCATTATCCCTCCCCACCCCTCCCAGGAGTCCCCATGCAGTCCATTTTGGATGCAGGTAAGTGCAGAGAATGCACGGGGGCTCAGGGTGGGTGAAAAATGGGCCTACTGGAAATTCACAAAAGGCTGAAAATGGGCCCATTTCCAGCCTCCGGAGGGCTTCCAAGGCCTGGGGAGGCCATTTTCGCCCTCCCAGAGGCTCGAATGCCCCCTTCCACCATGGTGCAGAAAGCTGACTAGGCCATGCCCACCATTTCCACATCGACCTAGCAATTGGGCAGAGAAACCCTTGCTATTTGGAAGCCCACCCCTGGTTCTTCTAAATGCATTTTCTATTTATAGAGTGTCCCAATTTAACTACAAATCAAGATAAAGATCTCAAAGAAGGGACAACAAGCACTTTTAAAGCTATTCACGAAAAATGAACTTGGGCAGTAGATTGAATGCACTGATCAGACAATTACCATCTTTTCCATTCTGATCTTCCATGTCCATTAACAAGCCGGTTGGGTCTAGTGGTGAAGACCTCATGTTAAAAAACTGTGAATTCCAGTCCTGCCTTAAGCATAAAAGATCAGTTAGGGGACTTTGGGCGAGTCCCTCTCTCTTAGCCCAATGCACCTCACAGGGTTGTTGTGGGGAAAACAGGAGGACAAAGGAGTATTACAAATGTTCAGCACTTTGAGTTATCTATAAACAATAATAATGGTGGGATTTAAAGAAATCTAAATATATAAATGAAATAAATCAGCATGCACCAATGCTTATAAACTAAGCCTTCCCCTTTCTTAGTCATGTATAAGTGGCTCTACTATTTAGGCCTGTTTCTAAGACCCACTATCTACGTTTATATGGTATAGGCTTGACCTGTTGCACTTACAAGGCCTCAAACAATTACCTTCTCAACTTAGGAAGATTCACAGTGACAGTATTCGAGAATTCGTTATCAAGGGTCAGACGGAGGTTCAGCTGAATGTTTTGTTGCCTCAGCAGTTCTGTATGTACTGTTTATTAGATACGTTGGCAGGGGCTCAATAGGCCAGGGAAGAGCCTGCCAGGTCCAGATTCAATGGGATATATAAAGGACATTTACGCTAAACAAACTTGTTAAGGCCAGCGATAATACCAAGTAGAAGAAACTTTCTTTGATTTCCTCTCTGCTCCAATCGTAATAGAATGCATATACAATGAGAGAAGTAGATACTCTCAGCAGGTTCTAATAGCATTCTAATGGAGATTTTTATTTTTTGATTCCCTGATAGCATGAGCTGACTTAACAAAACCCTAACTGCGGGTCTTCCAGGCAAACTGTAGCCTTCGGCTTTCTCTACAAGCAGCTACTTGTGCATGTATAATTCAGTTTTCATGATCAAGTACTTTGAAAGGGGTAGCTGTAAATGTCCTGTGAATGCCAACTAGCCAAAAAGATATATTTAGTGGTGATTGATGACATGAAACTTATTTGTTCCAAACTCCTATGGTGAAGTTTTTCTTTCAATGCATATGTATATGTGTGCTTTGTGTATATGATTGTAATAACAGTAATCTATGAAGGGAAGCAAAAGAAAACAAAGGTATGAGGCAAAATATCTGAAGCACCAGTTGAAGACCATCCGTATTGACAAGGTCATCATCAGTCAATTGCAAATGTCAGGTTTCTTTGGAACACCTTACATTGTGTGACAATACCTTTAACACGATCAATACCTTTATCACGATCAGACTTCAACATCTGCCTATCCCAGGTCCTTGGGAAGGGCTCAATAGGTAGATAAAAATGCCATAGCCAATCCAAACATCTGGCTAACTATGCAACCAATCAATAATAGTCCAAAATACTCCTAGGTAGACCTGAATATCTATTTAATTAGGGCTGTTTATTGTGGGACTGTCTGCTTTGCTATTTTGAAGCAATTGGATCTGTTCTGCTCTTAAAATAATATAAACTTATTTTTATAGTCCATATTTCTGCAAGTTTACAGGCTATAATTATTTTGACTGGGATCAGAAACATGAGAATTTTGGATAATATATGACACATTATCAGCTATGTGTCCCAATGAAGAAATTGAATTAAAGTGAAGTTGAAATAATATTTTTGTCATTTTTTTTGTTACATTGGGCAATTGAATCAGTAGAGGCCTAGCTGTAAAAGACCTTTGTTGAAGTGCTTTATTAGGCCTTCCTTTCATGTTTGATATGTGTATTATATCAGAAAAAGAAATATGCAGTGAATGACACTAACGTAGAGATATTTTGCTCTAGGCCATCGCTGATTTCAGTAAAATGGATCTAAAGAATCAATTGTATCTTAATGGTAAAGGTAAAGGTTCCCCTCACACATACAGTATGTGCTAGTCGTTCCTGACTCTAAGGGGCCGTGCTCATCTCCGTTTCAAAGCTGAAGAAACCGCGCTATTCAAAGACGTCTCCATGGTTATGTGGCTGGCATGACAAGACACTGAAGGTGCAAGGAATGCTGTTACCTTCCCACCAAAGGTGGTTCCTACTTTTTCTACTTGCATTTTTACATAGTTTCGAAATGCTAGGTTGGCAGAAGCTG
>JAPKID020007104.1:0-10395 GCA_026931265.2 Tropidonophis doriae | reverse complement strand
CCCCCAAAGCATTTTTTCCCGTCATTTTGGGCAAATAGGTGGAGCAAATGCCACGCCCACCCGGTCACATGAAAAAAAGCCCCTCCCACCAAGCCACGCTCAGAGAACCGGTGGCAAATTTTTTTACATTTCACCACCGGTCTAGACTCTTCTTAAAAAACCCCTTAATTGAATGCAAATCGACCTATTCATATTCTATTAACTTTGAGGCTGAAGATGGGGAAAGCCAACCTTATGTGTCCATCACCCTCATCATCCTCATCGCTGCTGCTCATTTCGTCACTGGAGGAGGAATATTCTAGAGACTTCCGGAGCAGATGGCTGCCAACTTTCTCCTTGTTCCACAAAGTTGGACTCTAAGAATGAGAAGAACGTGGTTTGTAGCTTCAGCACGTGCAAGGCCTTGGCACAACGGAGCTCTTGATCTAAGCCACCTTTAAATACGTACCCTTATTATGAATATTTATATACTAGCCAATAACCTGGTGTTACCTGGGTCTTTCATTTATAGGGGGGAAATGTCCAGACCAAATGTAATTTCTAACATTGGATTTTTCCCCGTACCAGAGACAGCCCCCCCTTGTACTGTGAAGCCGTTGACAACTCCACTGCGCTGTACAGTAGAAGCCATTTTAAGGCAGTGCAGCAGAAGTCATTTTAAGGCTGTATCGTAACAGAACACAACACCCCCCCAAGGGGTGTTAGGGTGTCTTACCCCCACAGTATTTGTTTCCAGAGAGTAAGTCATTTGTGTACCAAGTTTGGTTGAAATTGCTCAAGGCATTCCAGAGTTATGCTGGCACATACACAGACAGAGTCAATTTTATATATTTAGATTGTAGAACAATAAAACAAAATATTGCAACCAGACAAGTTGTTTGGCCTGACCATGAAAGGATTAGGAGTTGAGCTAACCTCAAAGAAGTCTTTACTTTCACCCTCCTTCTGTCTCTCCCAGCCTCTCCTTTGATCATGATTTATTGCAAATATTTCCATCTTGGCCTTCAAGGATAAAAGATCCTCTCCACATAGATTGGAATGCAGGCCACCGTAAATAAAAATACAATAAATATTTGACAACAAACACAGCCCTTCCTGGGGAAGGCCCATTTTTAAGCAAACAGGAAGTCCTTGACTTACGACTCTAATTGAGAGGCCACAATTTGAGTTGTAAGATTTGACAATCGTAAAGCGTGTCCTACCATGTGACTGGGCCTGATTTTATCCATTTTTGCAGTGGTCGTAAAGCAAACCCCACAGTCATTAAACAAAGCCACTGATCCTCTGTTTTTATGGTCCGCTCTCACTTGAAACGGCCAGGAGTGTACCCAGCAGTGGTGCCAACTGCCTTGATGCACGCCAGCGAGACTTGGGACTGTATACAGGAGGCACGCTGGGCAATGGAGCCACTTCCACACAGCCTTCCTCCGTAGAATTCCGGGGATCCGGTGGGAGGACACAGGAGTCCTCTCCCGAGCAGGCCTGCCATCCATTCACACCGGCTGATCAGGGGCCAGACACGCTGGGCAGGCCATGTGGCAAGGATGCCCAAACGGCTGCTCTATGGTGAGCTGCCGCAAGGAAAGGGACAAAGGAAGCGATGCAAAGACACGTTGAAAGCCTCCTTCAAGTCCCTGGATATCGACACCACCTCCTGGGCAACCATGGCACAAGACCGACCGACATGGTGCTGCATGCTGATCCACCAAGGAGGGCAACCACGGCACAAGAGAAGCAAGCCCTTCGCAAAGCCAAAGCTGCCATTGCTGCAGCAGTGGTGCCCACACGCCTGCCCGACACGTGACAGAACATTTGGTGCCCGTAGAGACCTGCGGACACATCGTGGACAGCCCACCGCCTCTTCGAACACGATGGACAAACCTCATCACCAAGCAAGTGGTTCTAAGTCAAGGAGACCCGTTGTCCCCTCACCATCCTTCATGATCCTTGCTGGCCTCGAGATCAACCCATGGGCTGATTTAGGGGATGACAACGACAAATCTTTGTAATGAAATGAAACTGTCCTTCAGATCCTTCAGGACTGGCGTTTTCTTTGGAAGGAAGCCCCACGGCTCCTCAACAGAATACTCTTCAAGGGGTGGGTTCAGAAGATGGTTTGTGTCAGGCCTGCAGCCATCATTTCCTTTTTGGACTTTAGGCCTGCCACACTTTCTATTCTTCTACTAGGCATCTTCTACTGTGGCAAAATGGGAGGGGGGATTATATGGAGTTGGGTGATATGTAGCCATAACAACATTCTTTCTGGAAAAACCAAGGTCATCATCCTTTGTCTCTGCCCCTGGCTGGAACTGGACGGGTGGAACTGCCAGCATGGCAGTGGGAGATGGGACCATGGGATGGACTGGTGGGTGTGGGGGCAAGATCTTGAACTTCCAACTGGATGGGCAAACCAAGAAGCTTCCAGATTCAGGTTTCCCCAGATGTGCCAAAGTGGCCCTCTTAATCAATTGGAACTTTAGGCCTGAGCAATCCTTTAGCTTGGATTTAATGTTGGATGCTATTTGGAACCATGAGAAGTTGTGCAAGATCCGGACTTTCTCAGACAAGTCCAGAAGAGCCTTCTGAAGCTCTGGAGAGTAGCTCAGAATCAACTTGATTATCCAGCGTCACAACTTCAAAACAAGTGCTTCTTTTGAGAGTTGACATTTTGTCTGAGAAGGCCACCACACTAATCCCCATCAAGACACTTATTTTAAATAAGTGGAATGCTCCCACATGATGGATTCTCCACCACTTTTCTCTCAGATACTAGTGGAAGGAACATTTATTTTATTTTATTTTTATTAAATTTATACCCCGCCCTTCTCCTAACAAAGGACCCAGGGCGGCATAACAGAATAGACTAGAATAACAGAGTTGGAAGGGACCTTGGAGGTCTTCTAGTCCAACCCTCTGCTTAGGCAGGAAACCCTACACTACTTCAGACAAAGGGTTATTCAACATCATCTTAAAAACTTCCAGTGTTGGAGCAGATACAACTTCTGGAGGCAAGTTGTTCCACTGATTGATTGTTTTCACTGTCAGGAAATTTCTCCTTAGTTTTTGGTTGCTTCTCTCCTTGATTAGTTTCCACCCATTGCTTCTTGTCCTGCCTTCAAGTACTTTGGAGAATAGCTTGAACCGCCCCCTCCTTCCTCTCTGAGGCAGCCCCTCAAATATTGGAAGGCTGTTCTCCTGTCTCCCCTGGTCCTTCTCTTCCCTAGACCAGCCATGCCCGGTTCCTGCAACCGTTCATCGTATGGTTTAGCCTCCAGTCCTCTCATCATCCTGGCTGCTCTTCTCAGCATCCTTTTTAGAGTCTCCACATCTTTTGTGGTGACCAGAACTGGATGCCGGATTCTAGGTGTGGCCTTACTGAGGCTTTACAGAGCGGTGTTAGTACCTCCCTTGTTCTCGATTGTTTCCCTCTGTTAATTGCAATAGTTGACTTATGGAGAGCCTCATTAGCAGTAGGGAAGTGGTTCGGTAGCACTTTTTGATGCATTTAGGACCATGTTAAAAAGACCATATTTTTAAAGACATCCATTAGGGGTTAGAGTAAAAACCATAAAAAAGGGAGGGGGCAGAAGAACTTTAACAAAACAAAAAGAAGAAGATGACTCAAAACCTTCATACCAGAAGGGAACAATAATGTAGCAGGAACCATAGAAGAATTAGAAGGTATAAGCGCGTGGGGGGGGGGGGGAGGAAACGGATACTTACTGAAATTTGGCCTGAATGAGATGCATTTTCAGGTTTCTTAGAGGACTGGAGATGTCTGTTGTCTACTCTGGAGGACTCTGGATGTTGCAAAGAGAAATATGTACTGATGCATGCATATTATTTAATCATTTAAATAAGAGCACTGCATCTTAAGATGCCTATAGATTGCCCCAGGGAACCGCTTGCCAGCAAATTGTCCAAAGCCATACAATTCAACTCTTCTTCCCTTCCACACAGATGCGTTTTGTGTCTCACATATTTGTTGTACTTGAACTAGTAAAGAACACAAAGAAACTTCAGTGGGTTCTTTCATCTTCAGCGACTATGTTTTATACAATGGATTTGAGATTTTGTTGTTGTTGTTGTTGTACAACACCTCTATGCTGCTTCAAGGACATTTTAGAGTGGCAACCCTGAAAAGTTTTAAAACAGAGCTCTCTGAACAAATTCAACTTAACTTAACAGTGGTTCGTAATCTGAGCTCCATCAACAACCTATGAAGTTCTCTGAACTTGGATAGAGGAAAAAAATATACAAATTTTTCACTAACCTCTAACCAAAATTTAGTTTTTCATTAAACAAAAGAGTAACTTTATGGCTTCTACACTCCAAAAAACATTTATCAACTAAAATAAAACTCACGTTCTAAAATTAAAACAGTAAAACTTCCCCTTGCACATCTGTGCTAATCGTTCCCAATTCTAGGGGGGCGTGTCAAAGCCGAAGAGCCAGCGTTGTCCAAAGATGTCTCCATGGTCATGTGGCCCGCATGACTCATTGACGAAGGCGCACGGAACGCTATTCCTTTCCCACCAAAGGTGGTTCCTCTTTTTCTACTTGCACTTTTTACGTGCTTTCGAACTGTTAGGTTGGCAGAAGCTGGGACAAGGAACGGGAGCTCACTCTGTTATGTGGCGCTAGGGATTCGAACCGCCGAACCGTTGAGCTTTCTGACCGACAAGCTCAGCATCTTAGCCACTGAGCCAGAGCGTCCCAATAATAATTATTATTAATACTAATATTATTTAATAATAATAAAAATAAAATTATTATATCCTTAAAAAGTGTATTATTTTGTTCTTGGCTTCGTGGACTGATGAAAAAGAACTTGGATATTTGTTGTTTTCAGAAAATATTTTGAGAACTATGTTTGAGTATCATCGTTTTCCTCCGTCACACAGTCTGTAACCGAGGCATTTGAGTGTATTTTCCTGGAAAAGGAGTCTGTAGGTTTCACCAAACTCTCAAAGGGTTCAAGACGCCAAAATGTAAACTGGATTGAGCAGGGTTAGGTGGAGAGGTGGGATTATTTGAGGTCACCTAGTTGACCTCGGAGCCCAGGAGACACAAGATCTCACCAATCTAATTTTCTAATAAAGGAGAATATTTGTAGCTCAGGGTTGGAATGAGGGACCCTTGGTGCTCTCTGAGCCTGCTTGTTTTCTTGCAGACATTTCATGACCCAACGAGGTAATATCATCAGTGCTGTTATGGACTGATGTTTACTGCAAACAGTACTCCTTACTAGCACTGATTATGTTACCTACTTAGGGTCGTGAAATGTCTGCAAGAAAACAAGCAAACTCAGAAAGCCCTCAGCTAATCTCCCGCCTCCTCCACCCACTGACTCATTTCCATCCAAACTCAGATAATTTCTGCCACATGAACCTCTGCAAAACATATGGAAATATTCTCCTTCCTGTTTTAAAGCAGCCCTCCAGCTCTTCTGACTGAGACATTTACATATCTTGCTGGGTAAAATAAAAGGCCAAGGCTGAAGAAGAAGAAGAAATATCACAACCAGTTAATTCTTTGCAACCGCCAACAGCTCCTTTATGGATTTCAGGTGCCCTGGATGTTAATGAAAACATCTAGAGCGCAGATGTCCTCCCACGCACAGATAAAGTCACGTTAAGATGGGACTAGCATGAGCAAAGCAGTTAGCAAACAAACATATGTAATAGAACACCTTTACTCTTCTAGAACTTTGCTTTCCTGAATTCTCTTTCCTTGGGAATGGGAAATTTAAATGCTGCTTGGATCACCCAGATAGTCTAAAGCAGGACTCAAAAGATTACCTGAGATCGATTGGCTATTCTGATGGGACATGAGATCCTTCGGCTTGTCTTTGTAGCTGTGACTGGATTTTGCTTTTGGATCCCCCAGGAGTGGCTGATGTGGGCTGTAAAGAGTAATGACGAGAGGAAGAGGAGGAGGAAGACAATGGGAAACAAGGGAAGAAGGTGGGAAAGGGGAGGGGAGAACAGGAACAAAAAGAAAGAGAAGGTGGAAAGAGGAGGAGGGGGGGGGAGGAGAGAAGGAGGAAGAAGAAAAAGAGGGAGGAGGAGGAGGAAGAGAGGAGAGGGAGAGGGAAGAGAAAGAGGGGAAGGGGAGAGGGAAGAGAAGGAAGGGGAGGATGAGAGGGAGAAGATTGTGGTGATGCAGGTGTAGGAGAAAGAGAACAAGGAGAAGGAAGAGATTACATTCAGCCACTAAACACTGTGTCCATACTCTTAAGACCCCATTGTAAAAATCATTCAATATTACAATATACTTTGAAGAGATAACCAATTGTACAGTGACATCATTTCCATTAAAACTATCAAAAAGTCCTGGAAATGCCATGGAAGTTTGGAAATACTACTCTTGAAGGCTTATAATGCTCATCTCCAATGCCAGGTGAACATTAAAACCACAAATTCTTCTCCAAATTGGAAACAACTTTTTTAAACCAGATGTTTGGCCTGCCAACGGCCAGCAGATTCGGACAGATAGGAGGTTGGGGAGGAACCTGGGCCAGTCCTGGACTCTGGGGAAGGCTCAGAGGAGGGCTCTGTGCATCGGAGGCAGAGGGGGGGAGGGCAGGGCCATAGGACAGTTATCAGCTGCCTTCAAAGTCGGAGATCAGTGGGGCAGAAGAACAGCTGGAGCCTGTTCCCAGTATGCACATGTGCAGAGTGGCCAGATGAAGGGAACAGCTAAGGAATAAGGGCTGACTCATGAATGGCTCCTCCCAGAGGAAATAAAAGAGGAGCGAAAGGGGAGTGGAGTTTGCAGGAGACAATTAGTTTGATTAATTGGTTTGTGTCTCTCCAAGACTCCTGGCCAAGTTCTGCAGATCTCTGCAGATCTCAGCCTGGCAGCTCTCCAAGCCAGATAAGGAATTACAACAAAGCAGTTTCCTTGAGGCCCCAAAGTGGTCTGCTTCCACCTTTCACTTTTCTCCCTTCCTTTCTCCAGTCCTTCCTCTCTGCTTCCTCTATCCCTCTCTTCTTGCCTTCACACAACAGGCTTCCACCAAAGACGATGCTGAGTTCGGGGCTCGCGAAGGACTGTTGAAGTAGGGCCACGGGTTCACTTTTCTGACAGCTGCTTAGCTGCTTAGCTGCACGCAGACCGATAGGAGAAGGAGTTGCACCCACCTGGAAGGGAAACTTTGTTGCTCACACGGATCTCTGGTGTAAAATGTTGAGGTTGTCCTTTGAGGAACCTACAATGATGGAAAGCCCAGAAAAGTCAGAACCGGTTCCATCTGCAATTTTTTATAGTATCATCTACATTGGTGTTTGTCAACCTCGGTCACTTTAAGATGTGTGAACTTCAACTCCCAGAACCCCACCCCCCCAGCTATTTGATATAAGTAAGACCTTAGTAAGACCACATCTAGAGTTCTGCATCCAATTTTGATCCTCACACTATACAAAGATGCTGAGACTCTAGAAAATGTGCAGAGAAGAGCAACCAGGATGATGAGAGGCCTGGAGGCTAAAATTGATCGATTGCAGGAACTAAGCATGGCTGGTCTAGTGAAGAGAAGGACCAGGGGAGACTTGGTAACACTGTTCCAGTATCTGAGGGGCTGCCCCAGAGAGGAGGGGCTCAAGGTATTCTCCAAGGCACCTGAAGGCCAGACAAGGAATCATGGATGGAAAATGAACAGGAAGAGATTCAACCTGGAAATGAGAAATTTCCTGACAGCGAGAGCAATCAACCCATGGAACAGAAGTTGCCTTCTGAAATTGTGGGAGTTTCATAACTGGAAGCGTTCAAGAAGGGACATCGGTCAGAAATGGTGTTGGGTCTCTTGCCTGGCTGGGGGGTTGGACTAGATGACCTGCAAGATCCCTTCCAACTCAGTCCAACTCCCCCTCAGGGGGAGAGGGTGCGGTCTATAAGTTTAAATAAATTCAAATTCAAATTCAAATTCAGTCAATCTGTTAAATGGGCACCACACTAAGTTTGCCCAGGAAAGACTTCCAAGAGAAAGAAAAAATGAAAGTAAAAAACAAATCAGGGGGTGTACAAGACCCAAGGTAGAATTGTTTTAATGCTGGTTGATTGTTTCTAGCTGTCAGGGGTATCCAGAGTTATTATAGCTTAGACAATCTTGTGACAAGATCACAGTTTGGAAAAAAGATGTGATGGCCCCAGAAATGTGGTGATAGTTATAGTACTCACAGACACCCCATAATATACTCTTACTTCAGGGGTGGGTTGCTGCCAGCGTTACTGCTAGTTTGGTGCATCAAAAGTTTTGCGCTCTGCGCGCATGTGCATTTGCAAATAAAAAGGTTTGGGCAATGGCAAAACCTTAAAAAATGAATAAAAAATAAATTTTTGCACTGAAAATTGTTCAGTGCATGCTCAGAACTGAAAAACAAGATGGCGGCCCCTTAGGAGAACCGGTTTGGAGGCATGGCAGGCATGGGTCCCTGCCGGTTCCAGCGACCCAGGCCGCCAAGTTACACCTTGGTCCGAACTGGTAGGAACCGCCTCTGCCTTCCTTTTTATCAAAGGCTCTTCCACAATGTCCTTACCTTTGGAGGTTGTTCCTCAGCCTGAGAGCGACGCCAAAAGACCTCATCCTGGCTGGGGCTCAGGGGGCTGACCGCCACCTCAGGCAGCCAACGGCAGTGAGACGCATCACGACTCATTCGCAGGTTTTCATTCTGGGTAAGGAAAGCAAGCAGAGAGAAATGTCCCTGTTATTCCATATTTTTTCTAAAACCCAGTGCTTAAGAAACCGCTGGTGGCGCACTGTGGATTATAAATGCAGCGCCACGAGATACAAACTGCGCCATCACGGAGGCCATTTCGGTAAATCAAACTGGCAGCCGCCGCAAGCACTGCTGTTGGTCTGTCCAAGGGACCCACGTAGCAGCGGATCTGCCGGAAATGCGACTTGTGACCCAATTCTCAGGTATGTGGGATGACACGACCTGGAGGAAGCATAGCGGATGTCCCCCATGGCGTCACCGTTAATTTCGCTCTGTTTGTACAAGGCTGGGAATGCTCAATCGGCTGCATAAGGCCAGACTTTCCCTGCGGATCAGGCCAAGGGGTGCTAGGAGAAGGCCTGGGGGAAGAGTCAAGAGAGTAATCAGCCCGGAGTTGTTACGTTGCCACAAGTGGTCTAAATCCAACCCTCCTTGAATTCTGTTAACTCTTACCTAAGGACAATTTACTCCTGACCGTTAGTTGGCTAGATTCTTGTGTATTTCATAATAAATAAATAAATCATCTTAACTAGAACTTAAATGTGTGATCCCGATTTTTCACGCCTGACAAGGACCATCTGAGTTGGCTCTTAATCCACGCCCAGGTGATCAAATCGCGATCAAAACGATACAGATATTATCAAGGCTAATCTTTGGTAAATACAGAGCTTTGTAGTGTGGTGGCCTAGAGGTGGAGCTCTCGCCTCACAATCAGGAGGCTGAGAGTTTGATCCTAGGTAGAGGCGGATATTTCTCTCTCTGGGCACAAGGGGAATCTATCTGCTGAATGAAACTCCGCATTGGCGACAGGAAGGGCATCCGGCCAGTAAACACTCAGCTCCATTCAGTTGCCCAGACTCCCCCCCCCCCCAGCAAGGGATGATGGGATCATTAAAAGAAGATAATGTGACAATAGAGTCTTGGAAACTACAAGGAATTTCCCAGTCATTTCAATTTCTGTGAATTATTTAAATTTGCTTCCTCTCAGCGTTCTTGTCCCCAGAGTTAAGCTCTGTTCATCAGATGAGCTCTCGAGTGATTCCACCTCTTGATTGATGTCTACTTTCTTCTCCATCCCTTTCCCAAGCTCATATTTACGACGGTTGCAGTACGTCCTTTTGCGACCTTCTGACAAGCCAAGTCAATGCCAAAGTCAGATTTGCTTAATAACCGCATCACTAAGTTAACAACTGTGGTGATTCACTTAACAACTACATTGATTAAGGTCATCTAATGGAGCAAAACTGACTTAACAACTGTCTCACTTAGCGACAGAAATGTTGGTCTCTGTTGTGCCCGTTTGCCGAGGAATGCCAAGCAGAGTCCTAGGCCAGGAATAAGCCCCCTGCAGAAGAGCCCCTGACGTCCCCCTTGAAACTCTTTCCAGAGTCTTTCCAAAACTCAACCACAATTCAGGAACACCTCCTGACTTCCAGACAAGCTGCCGTCTTTGTTTATATCGGGGCCGGGGAGGGGGGGAGCGCCTCCTAGGCCTAACAGACTTATTTGGAGGGCGAAACAGCCCTCCATCCAATTCCACACCGAAAACTTTCAGCCGCAAACGCGTCGGTGACAGAAACACATCACGGCTGGGGTTTAGTTTAGTTTTAGTTTTAGTTTTATTAAACTTGTATACCGCACCCTCTCCCCAGGGGACTCGGGGCGGTGAACAGGT
>JAPKID020007103.1:0-10395 GCA_026931265.2 Tropidonophis doriae | reverse complement strand
CTCTCTCTCTCTCTCACACACACACACACCACCACTTTAGTCCAGTGATTAAGGCAACGGGGGATTGTGTGTGCTAGTCCCAATTTGGGCATAAAGCAACTGGGTGACCTTGAGCCAGTTCCTCTTTCTCAGCCCTAGGAAGGAGGCTATGGCAAACCACTTTAGAAAAAAGATAGTCTGTCAGAATTAGACATGTTTAAATAAAAGAGAAGAAAACAATTCTGTTTTCTCCACAACAAACTGTGAGCTGGATTGGGTTCAGTGACGAGTCCAAATTCACCCAGGCTTTCATGCCTAAGGCAGTCTAGAAGTCATAGTCTCCTAATCTCTAGGCCAGAACCCTAACCACTACACCAAACATTTTCTCCTATGGTCCTTAGTCACCTTAGAAAATATATTTGTTACTATAATGTTTTCTAACCCCTTAATCACAGTTAAAATATGATGAATACTTGTAGGAATGTGAAACTATGCATTTAATTATAAAATTGTACAAGGTCTACCTAAGGTTGCTAGGAGTCAATACTGATTTGATGGTACATAATCAAAAGAACTGAAATGTGTGGCCGACAGTATGAATTGAATTATGTAAGATAATGCAGAGCTGACCTTGGGACAGAGAAGAAATGAGAGAGCTGCTAAAGGAGAACTTTGAGAAAGTCTTTAGAAAAAGGAAGTTGAGAAAAAATCTCAGATCATTATTATTATTTTTAAATATTGGTGTGTGTTTGTGTGTGTGTGTGTTCTGATTTGGAGATAGGGAGTGTAAAGGGGCAAGCTAAACTAGAAATTACCTAGGGTAATTTTCTAGTATTAGGATCCATGCATGATGCAGCCCTGTTTTGGTTTGTAATGCTGTAGGGTTCCCAGAAACCCCTGCTTTGCCGTTGCAGGCATAGACTGGTGCACCAGAGAGGCCTTTGGTCTGATGCAGTGCACCATTTCTGCTGTTATCAAATTCTCTGAATTTGCAGGCTGAAGAGATAGTCATGTAAATGTTGCAAGAGAACAATTGGCCTTTTTCTCATTAGCTGGATGTAGCATAGTGCAGATATTTTTCACGTTGCAATATGGTTTCATTAAATCCTTTTATAAATCCACTATAACCACTAAGGTTTCAAAGGTACTCCTAATTTCCTCACCCATCATGGCAGGAAAACAAATTTGCCAGGAAGGTTATAGCGGCTATCCTCAGTGAAAGCATTCTGCAGTGGTTGATAATGGCTGGCTTTCCAACAAATATGTTGGTCTTCTAATGTCTATAATTAATCTTTAAATTCATAGCCTGTTCAATCTTGAAGGCCCTGGGCAGGTTAACAGTACATTAATGCATCCATCAACCAGCCAATTTAAACTTACAAAGCAGAACAAAATGTTAAACTGCTACCACCAGCAGAAACAGCTAAGCAATCATTGCATGAATTCCGATTCTGGTAAAGATGAGCCAGTTACTCATTACTCTCTCTACTATCACCCTAGAATTCAGGGTTTCACAATTAAATTTGAATAGGAGATGCAGGATGTCACATGGCTTCTTCAGAATTTAAGGTTCATTGACTTTGATGGCAGATGAGTTCAATTTGGGAAATTGAAGTCTGTCAGACCAATCCCTTTCCTGATAGTTTTAAATCTCTCATGTTCAAGAACAGTATAGTCTCTGGCCTTAGTCATATGTTCTTCAGTACATCTATAGGAAGTTTTAAAAACTCACTTCTGCATTCCATTGAAGTTATTTTTCTTTGACACAGAAAACATGGCCTTGTATAACTTTTGTTTCTCAATTTGGAAGAGATTATTTCCCCCAGAACATTTGTTGTCAAAAGTATATCTTGCAAAGAGATTTCCTTTTCTAATTTGCTGGATCTCCAATTTGTCATTTTTACACAGGAATAAAGAGTCAAAAGATAGTCCTATGCTATTTCTTGATTCAAGTGAATTTAATATTATGATAAAAGGCACCAGTAACAACTGAGAAACTGAGTTTTACGCTGTGAGCTTTAGGCATGAAACCAGCTGGTTACCTTTGGCCAGTCATCCACTCTTACCCCTAAACAGGCAGTAACGGAAACCACTTCTGAGATTATGGTCACAAAAACTATGTGGGCTTCTCCAAACAGTTGCCAGAAGGCACACACCCAAAAATGATTCAAGTTAAGGCTTAAGTTCTTTACTAATACAAATACATTTCTCTATACAAAAAACAAAAGGCTTTGCAGAGGCTAATAATTATTGTAAAACACCAACGGATAATGGCAAAGGAGAATGAGATTTTGGGAAAGCCTTTTCCCATACATTTCATACAACGTACTCTGATTGCCAATGACTCTCCAAGGTTTTGGCTAAACAATGCCAGAGATTGAACCTGGATGTACAAACATGGTTTTTTTGTTCATTTTGCCATTGCACAACTATCCCTTTCTATCAGTCCTACAACCTTCTTATTTATTTATTTGTTTGTTTGTTTGTTAGCTCTCCATCTTGCCACAAAGCAAATTTGGACGGTGTACAATATTAAAAGAAAAAAAATGTATAATTTATAATACAATCAATATAAATACTATAAAATCAACCTAGCTAAAAAAGATGAGGGGAGGGAATATGAAGAGAGGGGGGATGGAATTTTGTTAATCTATCAGCAATCCCAATATAAAATCCCTCCGTTGGAGCCCAAGCCAACTGGCAGAGCCAAGTGTTTTAAGTTCTTAGGGAAGGTAAGAAGGGTTGGAGCCACCCTTGGGGCAGGATGTCTCAAAGGGCAGGCACAATGGCAGAAAGAGCTCTTCTCCTAGACCCCACCAGATGGACTACCCTGGCCGATGGGGCCCGCAGCAAGCTGCCTCTGCTGGCACAGGTGGGGCGGGCTTTTTTCTTACTTAACCGAGGAAATTTCCAAACTGTGAGAGCAGCACTACCAGTTCCCCAGGGGTAGGTGGACTGAGCAGCTCATAGCAGCTCTATTATTTTAATGGGTGTTCATATACCCCTACTCTTAGCTATTACTATCACATCAAGCAGAACCAAAGAAGCAAATATCTAATCAGTTTTATCGCAGTTGGATTTTAAAGTGGAATGGAATTGCAAACCTAACTCAGAAGGTTGCTTTTACATTGTTAATTTTATAGTGCAATGGTACAAGATGAATGAAATTGTTGCATGTGGTTAATATTCTACAAGTAGCTTTTCCACACCTGGCAATTACAAAACGACCTGCTATGTTCCATAAACTTTTATTAGAACGCCATCTCCTACTTAATTCACTTTTCATCTCTGGGCAAATTCAGAGAAGTTACATCTTGTTGAATCATAGCAAGCTTTTCCATCGGCTCCACCCACTTGCCCTTGTTTGTCTTTATCAATACTCAGGCAACCTAATGCAGCAGTTTCTGACAGGGAACTGGAACAATATTGCACCGACAGCAAATTCCAGCTCAGACAGAAGAGAATACTGTATATCATAAAGAAAAAAAGGAAACAAAATGCAAATGCCATAGGAAAAGAGAACCAGACTCAGCCTTGGCAGGTCCAGGCCAGTGATCCAGCTATCTCAGCATCCTGTCAGCCAGACGCCAGCCAGATGCCTCAGACACAGTGAATACCTGCTGTTGATAGTACTACCGTCACTGACAGCTCATAGTGAAAAAGAAAGCTGCATTTGGGAGACGTAGACGAAAGCAGTCAAGAGTTGCGTCTTCCACATTCTAACCCACTTCTCTCCCTCTTTCCTTACTTATCCTGTCCAATAAAGTATACGTACTTTGGCTAAGGTATTGTTTTAGCAGTTTCCTAAGCCAGTTACATTGTGTATGATTCCTCAAATATAAGTGACAGAGTATTTAGTTGAACTTTGCTTATTTTGGAAGCTAAGCAGGATGGTTCCTGGTTAAAACCTAGAGAAGGATCACTTGGGAATTGTTGATTAAATCGGGCAGAACATCCAAGATGGAGTTAATGATAAACCTCTTTAATAACATGCCAGGAAACCGCATACAAGGTGGATGTGACTATAATTTGTCAATACTGTTTGTTTAGTGAATTCATGGGATTCTCAGAAGTTCCTCCAGATCAATTTCATGGTGACGGGTGCAGAGGTCAGGACACAGCTAACAAGCAGCACTGATTTTTCCAGGTTAACTTCAATGCCCAAATACAAGGGCCATAGAGGGGAGGGGATCGTTGTGTGAAAATAGTGATTTGGTAGAATTCTACTTAAGAAGTTCAGTTGTGTCAAAAGATAAATGGAAATGTTCAAATCTATGGGTTAGAAATTTGCCTTGTAATGAATGTCAGAGCTATATAGAGTCCTGAATTCACATTAGATGCATCCCAGCATTAGCATTCCACACACTTGATGCGTTCCAGTATTAACATTCATGTCTATAGGAATGCTGTCTGTTGGCCTGTTTTGCTTAATGTAACTAGATAAACGTGGGAGGAAGCTCTTTCTCATTTGCATCTTCACTGCAGCACAAATGTGCCCAAGTTTCTATCACCCCATGTTGCCTTCATCTTATTCCCCTGTCCTAGGTGGTCCTTAGGGGCACGCATACTGAAGGAATTATCACTGTTGTTAGCTACTTAGTCGTGTCTGACCCTTGGCCTCTCTATGGACCAGCGCTCTTCATACCCCTCTGTCTCACACCATCTCTTTCAGATCTGCCATGGTCATAGCCTTTAGGAGACTTATAGAGTGCTCCTGGGGGCGGGGGGGGGCAAAATTGAGCAAAAACAGCCCATTTTCACTCATTTCTGCCCTCCCCTGCCCCCTAGGAGCACTCTGAAAGCCTCCTAAAGGCTATGCACAACCATTTTGGTGAAGGGGGTAGGGTTTTGGGTGGCAAAAAATGCTGTATTCAGTGTATAAGATGCACCCAGAATTTCAGCCTCTTTTTTGAGGGGAAAATGTGTCTTATACTCAGAAAAATATGGTATACATGTAAATTTATGTTAAGATGTAAGTATATTTGTGTGATGATGTCACCGTGCATCATCTGGGTATTATTGCAGTTCGCTCTAGATGCTGCTGGTATCAACACAGAGTTTAGTATGGATATAGTGTGACATGCTTCACCATCTCTCTGTTGATGGCAGTCAGGGGACTTTTATGAATGAGATTAGCCTATTAATTAAATCCAACACTTCCAGGCCTGTTTTGTTGGGAGTAGCAGGGACAAGACAAGACAGGACAGCATAACTTTCTTTGGCCAAGAAGGAATTTGTCTCTGGTGCAGAAGTTCTCAGTATACATGCAAGCAATAGGGTAGAATAAGCATAATAATAATATCAGTAAGAGGGGGTAGTAAAGAAGGTAAAAAGGATAATACTACAGCCAAACAACATGGGTAAATATACTTAGACATAAGGCAGTATTCTAAGAATTAGGTGTTCATCAGAGTGATGGCCCTGTGTCTAATTGTCTTGGCATGCAATGCCCTATAGCAGTTGAAACAGTTTATGTCCAGGATGAATGGTCTGCAGATATTTTCTCAGTCCTCCTTCTGACCTGCACAATATACAGGTCTTCTGTGGAAGGCAGATTGGTCGCAATTGTTTCTGCAGCCTTAACTATCCACTGGAGTCTGTACCTCTCTTGTTTGGTTGCAGTATCAAACCAGGCAGTCCATTTCTTTCAAGTCAGACTGCCTCCTTATACCTGCCAGATCCCTATGTCAATTTCTCACTTGGTTACCACCAGGCTCAGCTTGAGAGCTGCAGCTGACCAGCTGTGATGATAGCCAGCTACAGAGTAACACAGAAGACAGAATTTTATGCAGCTTTGTGTTGCAGTTCTCCTTGCCCCCCCCCCCAACAGTTGTTCAAGTAGCTTTTGAAGATGAGTTTAGCTTTGTTTTGGAGTAGCACTAAACTCATCAGCTGATATCATGTAATAATTGAGCTCCCTCCAACTGTATCCATGCAAAATCTTTGCAAAAAACCAGAGTGAATTTTAATATTGATCTAATGATCTGTCAAAACGCATCCCCTCTCACTTTACTGTGATTAGGTCTTGTCCTTACTGTGTTTTGTATGTGCCTTGTTAACAAAACTAGAACAATGGAAAGGACAGTTACACCCTTCTTCTTAGCGTACAAATTCAGACAGACAAGGCAGACAGTGTTATCTTATGGGAATCAGGAAGGAAATTGGGGTTGGGTTGGAGACAAGGAAGCTTCTTTCATTCAAATTGTACCTTAGAATCACTTCTAATAGCAAAGTTACCTTCCTTTCCTTTCTTTTCTTTTCACCCCTGAATCTGAATGACCTTGCTGCAAAACATTTCAAGTTGCCAAAAAGAGCTGGTGTGCAAACGATAAAAGAAGTTCAACTATATATAATGTTTCCTAATCCAGATGTGGCTACTGTTATAATTATTAATCTGCCTTTTCTCCAGGAATTTAGTGGCTTATCCGAGAGTCTCTCCTTTTATTCCCAAAATTACCCTGTGAGGCAGATTGGGACTGAAAATAGCAATCCATCCAAAGTTATGCTCCATGATTAAGGGTGGATTCAAACCTTAGACTCCCTGATCCCCCTCTAGCACAGTGTTTCTTCTCAGCCTTGGCAATTTTAAGGTCTCTAGACAGAATTCCTCAGCCACTATGCTGGAGATTCTGCAAATTGGGCTAAGGTCATCTTAAGGTTACCAAGATTGAAAAACACTGGTCTAACACGTTAATCATTAATGTCACACTGACCCTACCTGTTTAAAATAATTCTAGTCTCCCTTTCTAAGAGACACTGGCTGGTGCAACAAATTTGATTGGTCATTCTTTTTGAACCACAACATGTAATTTTGCTTGGGGTTAGCATGATCCAAGGAGCAAGGGAGAGGGAAAGGAGTTTAAGGCAGTGGTGAAATTCATTTTTTTTTACTATTGGTTCTATGGGCGTGACTTAGTGGGCATGGCAGAAGGATACTGCAAAATCCTCATTCCCTCCCCACTCTTGGGGAAAGGATACTGCAAAATCTCAATTCCCTCCCCACTCTGGGGTCAGCCAGAGGTGGTATTTGTGGTTCTCAGAACTACTCAAAATTTCTGCTACTGGTTCTCCAGAACCTACTGAATTTCACCCTTGGACAAGTACTTGTAAGGAAAAATGGGAGGTTTGAAAATGTGGACTATTTCTTGCAACCACATGCTTCTTTTACTTTACACAAAAACATACCCAAAGGTTGCATTCACGTTCTGCACTAAAACTGGATTTCATAATGGCTTGTAGAATAAGCTTGGTTGTTTGTTCACACAGAACAGTAAGTCATATACCGTGGTTTAAAAACCAGAATAGCTGTTTACATATATCCTGTTGAGCCAAAATCCAGCATTTCATATTATGGCTTAGCACGATGCATGATTCCATCACTGGAATCTATGTTGGGAACATAGATTAAACAAAGAGCTCATACATAATTTCAGAGGTGGACTTAACTGGTAGCACTTAATATAACATATTGCTCGGTTTTCCTGATTCAATAGAGACCAACAAGCTTGGGAGGGCACAGCATGGAAAGAATGATATGCCATTTCTGTGTATTTGGATTTGCAGTGTCTAACATTCTCCATTCAGTAAACCCTCAATATTTTCTTAGCTACTAATTGTTGATGGCCAAAAGCTATCAAAGAGCCTTTTCAGTATTCATCTATGGCAGAAGATTGCAAATCTTTTGCCAGTTTGCCCATCTTTGCCCAGCCAACTTTCTGCCCAAAATTGCACCATGCTGAAGCCTTATGATGTTCCAGAGTTCGACCAGCATGCTTTGCTCCCAGAGAGAAGGCTTCTGTTGCTGCCATCTATCTATCTTCTTTATCTTTTCTTTATCTATATAAATAAACATGTAAAATAGTTTGTGCAAAGCCACTAATCTCAGAAATTACTGTAGTGATCGACACCAAATTTTCACACAATATTCCCAAGGATTCCCGATGCAATCATACGTACGTTTTGTGTGGCTGGCACACATGTGTCATGTGCAAGCAGCATAAACGTAAAAGGTACTTACTTCTCAGGTTTTCACCTCCCTGTAGCTCCTCCCATCCGGCTGCTTCTTATGATGCGTCACGCACACACCCCTCACATTTCCAACAGTTGTTTCCTCAGCAACTGAATAAGCTCCCAATGTTCCCACATTGCATGGAGGCTTACTTGGCTGAAAACTAGGCATGGGGGAGTGACACACTCTCAGGTGGCCCATTTGTGGTCTCAGGAGGCTGTATGGAGGCCTACTAGGCTGAAAACTAGGCATGGGGAGGGTGACACATTCCCAGGTAGCCCATTTTTGGTTCCAGGAGGCTCTATGGATGCCTACAAGGCCCAAAACTAGGCATGGGGGGTAGCACACTCCCAGGTGGCCCATTTGTAGTCCCAGGAGGCTGCATGGTAGATAGGTAAGTAGAGGGATAGAGAGGGGTGGTGGAAATACAGTAGGTAGGTAGGTTGATAGGTAGAGGGATAGAGAGATAGGGAAAATACATCAGGTAGGTAGATACGTAGAGGGATAAAGATAGAGAGGAAAAATACAGTAGGTAGGTATGTAGGTAGGTAGATAGGTAGGTAGAGGGATAGAGAGAAGGAAAAATAAAGTAGGTAAGTAGGTAGGTAGGTAGAAGGCTAGAGAGAGATAGGGAAAATACAGTAGGTAGGTAGGTAGGTAGGTAGGTAGGTAGGTAGGTAGGTAGGTAGGTAGAGGGATATAGAGAGAGGGAGAAAGTCCACCCTCGAGTTGATGAGGGTTGTGTCACTCCTGACTGGGCCACAGCAACGCATGGCCGGGAAGGCTAGTACACAATAAAATGGTAAAAAGGGCAAAACTAAATAAATAAAATATAATTCATCATTCACTCCTTTACTCTGATAAGATCTATATCTTATCTCCATTATAGTTTAGTATGATTCTAGTCATATTATTGTACAAATTTTAATTCTATCTTCATCAGCCCCTCACATGCTGTCATAATCACTTCTGAGGAACTGTAACAAGTTTGTGTAATGTTTATTATTTTTATTTTCTAGTTGTGTTGAACTTGGCAATTATTGTGTTTCATCCCTACCCCCACCCCCTTTGAGTGAGTGTTGAGTCCAGGTGGCTGCCTGGACTAGTCTCTGAAGTTTTCTTGATAAGACTTTAGAAGCAGCTTGTCCTTGTCTCTTCCTTCCTAGTGATGATAGTGGTGGTCCAAGGTCATCCAGCTGCATTTGGACCTAAAGCAGGACTAGAATCAATCTCTCAAGACTCTAGCCTGATGTCTGAATCATTAAACCAAACTGACTTTGCTGAACTTTGCAACTATTGTCTTTTCTGAAGTGTTCCATATCTTTAGATAGGACAGCTAGGACACTCTAGTTTGTTTAATAAACCATAGCTTAGTACAATTTGTGGATTTAGGTTTTATGTATAGAAGACCATCTAAAAAAATCTAAAACACAGAAGCAGCTCTGACAATGGGTCTGAAAAAAATGCTTACACCACAAACTAGTTTTGATACTTACTCCTTCTTTGCCCACTGTCTTGTGATTGTGAACACTGGTGACAGCTACATCAAAAACAATTACTAGAATGCTATTGAACATGTAATTTATTGTGGTAGATATGAACTGTAAATCTTTGTAAAGCACTGAATATACACATTTCTCTGGAAAATTTATTTGCTAGTCTGGAAGAAGGCTAGAGTAAGTCTCCAATCTTATACTGCCTCCCTCTGGCATTGGAGAAGTTGGCTATCCCAAAAATAAGTTAATTTTCACACCCTGCGTTGCAGGTTCTCAGCAGTGGCAGAAAGTATCTGGCTGCTGTTAGCTTTGGAGCAGAAAAGAGTCAGGTTCTTTTTTATTTATTTACGTCCCCTGTGGGCGCGCAATCTAGGGGTCCTCCTGGACTCCCGGCTGTCCCTGGAGGACCAGGTGGTGGCCGTGGCCAGGAGGGCTTTTTACCAGGTCCGCCTGGTCCGCCAATTGTGCCCCTTACTCAACTGGGCGGCCCTTCGCACAGTCACTCAAGCACTCATGACTTCCCAACTGGATTATTGCAACGCTCTCTACATGGGGCCTTGAGATGCACTCGGTGGTTACAGTTGGTACAGAATGTGGCTGCGCGGGTGATCATGGGTGCCTCTAGGCACTCCCATATAACACCACTCCTGCACGAGCTGCACTGGCTGCCTGTGATCTTCCGGGTGCGTTACAAGGTCTTGATGACCATCTTCAAGGTGCTCCATGGCACAGGGCCTAGCTCTCTTCGAGACCGGCTGCTGCCCCATACATCCCTACGACCTATTCGCTCTCACAGAGAGGGGCTGCTCCAGGTGCCATCAACCAGGCAATGCCAGTTGGCGACGCCCAGGGGAAGGGCCTTCTCTGTGATGGGCCCAACCCTCTGGAACGACCTACCTCCCGAACTCCGTG
>JAPKID020007101.1:0-10395 GCA_026931265.2 Tropidonophis doriae | reverse complement strand
CAGCAATCGGAAAGTCCAGCCGCAGGAGAGAGTGATCTGACCATGACAAGGGTAAAATGACTAGATCCCCATTACCCCATTACCCAAAATACCCAAAATATGTAATACCCAAAATATGTATCTCCCTTATAAAAAGAGTATAGTAAAGAGCCAACTGCCGCATTACAGATTTGATTGATTGTAATACCTAGGTACCTGCATCTTTCTAATGATTCAGACATCTTTAATAATTCAGAACGTCATTCCAGATGTTCATGATTTCACCAATAAATATATGTAATGGGAAGAGAGGACAACTCCACAGATGCAGATTTTGCCTCCTCTCATTCATAGATGCACCAGTATATGCAAGCATACCATAAACCTAATGCCAAAAAGTCAATAAAGGCACATATAATGAGAACCAAGGTTGATCTTCCTTCTCAATGTGTCCATGTAGGATAAATAGCACAGAAATCTGAAATGGACTATTAATACCCCAGTGCATAATCTCCAAGGAAATTATGACTGCATATACTATATTCCACAATAAAGGTAATCGTCATTTAATCATCATGTTTGGGACCAGCAACTCAGTCATTAAGCAAAGAGGTCACTAAATGGACCCCTTTTAGTCAGATTGTGGGACAGAAATGGCATTGGTCACACATGTTGATGATCTCTTGCAAGAGTGGAATGGTCACCATCCTAGCTCTCCTTGATCTCTCAGTAGTTTTCAATAACATCCATAGCAATAGCACTTAAATTTATATACTGCTTCATACTGCTTTTATAGCCCTCTCTAAGCGGTTTATAGAGTCAGCCTATTGCCCCCAACAATCTGGATCCTCATTTTACCCACCTTAGAAGGATGGAAGGCTGAGTCAGCCTTGAGCCTGGTGAGACTAAAATTGCAAAACTGCAGGCAGCCGGCAATCAGCAGAAGTAGCTTGAAGTACTGCATTCTATCCACTGCATCACCATAGCGATTAGTATGGTATCTTCCATCATAGTATCCTTTTGGACTGGCTGTGGGGCTTGGGGCTGGGCAGTGCAGTTTTGGCTCCTTTCTCCAAGGCCAGTCCCAATCCGTGTTGATAGGGAGTGAGAGGTCGAGCCCACAGCTGCTCCTCTGTGGCATGCCACAGGGCTTGGAACTCTCTCCACTCCTATCTATCAAGATTTTCAGTCATTCCAGGTCATGGTTGTCCTGAAGGTGCTTTTTCAAAAGGCAACTGGATGTTCTTTATATTTTAGTTGAAGACATTTCATCCAAGAAGCTTCAGTTCTGACTGAATGTTAGTGGTGGAGGTGGAAATGGAAAAATGTATATTTCTTGCAGTTATTATAGACATTGAAGGAGGAGAGCTACATTAGAATTGGAAGGAGTTCTGGTTACATCTTGTCCGTTCACAGATGTTACACATCTGAAAAAGTTACTTGGAGCTCACAAAACTTTAAGCCTTCTAATAAATCTGTGGAATAGACTTATTACTTGGACAGGGTACTACCAGTTTTCTCCCCTCTACACTTTTTTTTTAATCTAATAGCATTTTCCCAAAAGGTAGCTTTTTATGTACTGTTTATTCTTTTTTTATCTTATGAAGTATTCTCAGGATTGTGATGGTCACTAAATGTGATTGGTAGACAGCAGAGGTGGGTTGCCAATTTCTTTACTACCCACGCGCGCGAAGAAGCGTCCTAGTGGGTGGGCGGAGCCTCCTGCCGCCGCTACTACCGGTTTGGCCAAGCTGGGCTGAACCGGCAGCAACCCATCTCTGGTGGGCAGACAGCCTTCACAACCTCATCTCCTCAAAACTAGCCAATGATATTTATTTCTACATTAAAATTTCCCAAGGGGATTTATGTCACTATTGTGCAAAAACCTCTAAACAGTTGTAGTCCATTATGAGATTCTTGGACTAGAGATGCAAAACTGTTCCTTTCAATGAGACAAACCTCACCCCTTCCAACCAAATGAAACATACCAATATTTCTGTTGATGCAGCTTCATGTTCTACTGGGCCACAAACTTTTAAGAAGTCACAATATTCGCTGGGTTTATTCAAGATGCCAGCAATATGTTTTATCCCATCTTATTTTATTGTTGTTGTTAGTTGCGAAGTTGTGTCTGACCCATCGCGACCCCATGGACCCCAGGCCTTCATGTCCTCTACCATCCTCTGGAGTCCATTTAAGCTCACGCCTACTGCTTCGATGACTCCATCCAGCTCCCTCATTCTTTATCGTCCCCTTCTTCTTTTGCCCTCAATCTTTCCCAGCATTAGGCTCTTCTCCAGTGAGTCCTTCCATCTCATTAAGTGGCCTTAGTAGTTGAGTTTTATCTTCAGGATCTGGCCTTATAAAGAGCCGTCAGGGTTGATCTCCTAGGACTGACTGGTTTGATCACCTTGTTTTTGGCTTCTGTGCATGCTCAGAAGCATTTTTTTAGTACTGCAAAGTGCACAGCGCATCCCTAAGCAAAACGGCAGTAGCAGCAGCCAGAACCCACCCCTGACTTATAGTAATATATTTTATTACTAGGCCAATTTTCGTTGGGTGATTATAAACCTTATTAGCTGTTCCAGAATTGCTTAGTGAGATAGGCTTATTAAGTAATTAAATGAGCAACCAAGGAACACCATGTTCAGCTAGTTCATGGGTGTCAAACTTGATCATGGCACGTGATGTCACGTATTGTGACATTTTTTGCCTTCGCAGAACCCGGGTGGGCGTGGCCTGCATGTGATGCATCCACCAGTTTGAGACTTCTGAGATTGCTAGTTTATGACTTGATATACTGTAGAAATCCTAGTTCATGGTTTAATATGTAGGTTTGTTCCGTAAAGAATCATAGGAGCACTGCTCTATACTCCTTTAATTCTCTATACTCCTTTAATTCAAAAAGAAACAATGCTGTGGCTTTGAGCATCTGGTATTCTCTTTATAGAAGAAGCAAGAACAAGTTAGCACTTATCCTAACAAATGCAGCCTCCTCCATCTTAGAACTTAGAACATACAGTAGGTGGAGAAGTAGAATGTAATGCCCAACTCTGAATTGTGGACCCAAAGGTGCTTTATCAAGAGGCAACTGGACTTTCTGGGATTTTTTGAAGATGTTTCTCTTCTCATCGAAGAAGCTTCCTCTGTTCTTAATTGTGGATTTCTCTACACCCCACCCCTCTCTCCCTCTCTCTGATCAACATAGCTAGGTTGGCTTTTCAAGGGAAACATGTATAGGAAGGCCTAAAGACTCCCATTTCGGAAATGTTTTGTGTATGCCTCCTTCCACCCATCCCATATACACATCCAGCAGCCCCACTGATTCCTACACCAGCTGACAGCTGTGGGTGATACAACTTCCTGCTCTAGCTCACCGGAGTCTTTGCCAGCACATTATTACCCCATTATTACCTCTTTCCTTCTAGTTCCAAAGCATGGATCCCTGTAAAAAGTTAGAAAAAATAAACAAACCCTGAATAGTTTGCTACTCACATCTTCTTCAAAAGGAATTGCCATTTTGTAAGCAAATGAACTGGTTGCCTAGACTTGCAGTCCAGAATCTAGAGACTACCAGCTGTGTCTGCAGGATCCTGTTGCTTTCAGAAAAAAGATTGAAAGCATCAGTTGCAAGCTTCACCCTTTGGGGGCTTCTGAAAGACACCACTATGCACTTTGAAAGCTGCGGGACTTGCGTTGTGGCACTGTGATGTTACTTTTGACACCTGGCCCCCACTTGCCTGCCCCTCCGATGATGCTGCAAGGGCCTACCACCAAGGCAGAATAGAAATCTCAAACTCATCCCCAGATCTTGAGCCCTAACATCCAATTATCTTAAACTAAGCCTATTGGGGAGCCTTGATACACTTTGAACCACAGAAACCCAGGAAGAGGGTTTTTTTCCCCCCAGGATATTGCTAAATTATTATATACATTATTTTTATTCCATCATTTGTCCAGTAAGACTTCCCCCCAAAAATCACATGTGATAAACCATGTCTATCAAAAAGCTTCAGAATCAAGCCCATTGTTGAGAAACAGCCATTTTAAAAGGCTGAAGTAAAACTCTTTTCATACAGGGTCTAAAAACAATTATAGACATGCTTGGCTCATCTTCTTAACAAGGGTATTTGAGAAGCTGGGGTCCACCACTGAAAAAGCCCTCTGGTTGGCTTTGACAAGTACATTTCCAAATGGGGGAAAAATACTCCTTAGAACTTCAATAGAAGTACTTAAGTCACTGGACAGCTTGCCTTAAGGAAAAGGACTCCTTTTGCTCTCAAGCTATGTAGAGTCTTCAAAGGGAAATACCACCCTCCTGTACCGGAGCCAGAAATGAATTAGCAATCAAAGCTGTTTTGTTGTTAAGGCTGAAGCAATGTAGATAAATCAAGTGACAGCCGTTAGGGTCTACTATACTGCACAGCTGAAGCTTTTCTCATTGCTGAATCCCCATGCCAGAAATAGTTTCAGCATTGCATTTTTGCCCATGATGCAGTTATCAAACATGCAGTGTCTCCCCCCCCCACACACACACACTTCTCTGCTAGAACAATGATTTGATCCTATAATTATTTTTATCCTGCCTTTTCCCCTGGTTCACTTCCTGAATTTTACCTTTAAAAAGAAGGTGTAAAAGAAGGTGGGCTGTGTACGCCAAAATGTATTGCTACTTCTACAGAATAATAGAGCTGGAAGGGATCTTGGAGGTCTTCTAGTCCAACCCCTGATCAAGCAGAAACTATTTAGACAAGTTGCTGTTCAGTCTCTTTTTAAAAGCCTCCAGTGATGAAGCATCTACACCTTCTGAAGGCAAGCTGTTCCTCTGGTTAAATGTTCCCACTGTCAAAAAATGTCCCCTTTGTTCTAGGTCGCTTTTCTGCTTGATTAGTTTCCATCCATTGGTTCTTGTCTTGCCTTTAGGTACTTGGGGAATAGTTTGACTCCCTCTTCTTTGTTGGCAACCCCTGAGATATTAGAACACTGCTATCATGTCTCCCCTAGTCCTTCTTTTCTCTAGATTAGCCATAGCCAATTCCTGCAACCGTTCTTCATATATTTTAGTCTCCAAGATCCTAACTATCTTTGTTGCTCTTCTCAGCATTCTTTCCAAAGTTGCAACAACTTTTTTTATAATGTGGTGACCAAAATTGGATGCAGTATTCCAAGTGTGGTCTTACTAAGGTTTTATAAGCAAAGGTTCCCCTTGCACATATGTGCTAGTTGTTCCCTACTCTAGGAGGCAGTGCTAATCTCAGTTTCAAAGCCAAAGAGCCAGTGCTGTCCAAAGACATTTCCGTGGTCATGTGGCCAGCATAACTAAATGCTGAAGGTGCACGGAACGCTGTTACCTTCCCACCAAAGGTGGTTCCTATTTTTTCTCCTTGCATTTTTACATGCTTTTGAACTGCTAGGTTGGCAGAAGCTGGAACAAGTAATGGGAGCTCACTCCATTACACGGCGCTAGGAATTCGAACCGCCGAACTTTCAACAAGCCGACTGACAAGCTCAGCTTTTAGCCACTGAGCCACCACGTCCCCTTTATAAAGGTTTTATAATGTGGTACTAATACTTCATGTGATCTTGCCTCTATCCCTCCTTTTTTATCAGCATTAGCAACCAAGGATTGTATTAGCTGCTTTGGCTTCTCTGGCACACTGCTGGTTCATATTCAAGTGATTGTCTACTAGGACTTCAAGATCCGTCTCACAGTTACTGCTTTTTATCCAGATTTCACCTGCTGTCTTTGTACTTTTGGTTTTTCCTGCCTTTGTACTTTTGGTACTTTTGGTTTTTCCTTACTTTTCTCTACTTTGGGTTCTTCAGAAAGAACCAAAATGCCATCGCTGCTATGAAGCACTCCTCAAAAGTCTTGAGTGAGAGATGGGATCATATTTCTCCCCAGCTTTATTAGATGGAAGGCACAGACCAGAAATACTCTGCAACAATTCAAAAGCAATAGCTTCCAGGTCAGCTAATCCAGCTCCTGCACTGATTCTGTTCTCTGTAATGTTCAGTATCGCCAACCCATATTCTGAGGTCTATCAGACAGGTTCTTCAGCAGAAAAAGAGATTGGCTTTTTTCACCTGGGAATTGCACCAACTACCACTGGGAAAGGGCAGTATCCAATCTATTTTCCGGAGATAAAGATCTTTTATGGCTGCCCTAATGACCATGTTGAGAGGGACCAGTCAATTAGTGCTGCTGACAGAGCATTATTGTACTTTCTTGCTGAATCTTCTCTTGAGTAAATAACCATTGACTCAAGTTAGACAAGGGCTAAATGGTTTGCTAAGTGAGATTGCATAAGGATGGTGAAGCCATGCCAGGAAAATGTCTGCCTTGGCTCCCTGCTCTCCCATTTCACCATAGTCAGCATTCTTTATTTTTTTTATTTTTATTTTTCCAATTTATATCCCGCACCTTCTCCTAGAAAGGACCTATTTTTGTCTAAGAGGAAAAAAATATACATGCATACACAAACACAGACTACAACTGCCAGTACCACAGATCCAAACAGAAGGACACCCAGAATTTTTATAAATTCTTAAAATTATATTTTTTCTAAAAATTGTATACCTAGACACACCTGCCAGCTGGAAGGGGAAAAACAAATACAGAGCTGAGATACCTTTTCATTGCAACCTTCTCATCCACATTATATTAGACAGGCTAAGTAGGTGGGCCTATGATCACACAAACATACACAATGAATATTTCATATAAAGACTGCCAACATAATGTCCTCTATTCCAGAAATGTTCAGCCAGCCACCAGGTTGCCTGGTTAGAGATGGTTGTGCTTCTTAAAAGTGAAACAAAACCAAAACAAGCTGGAAGGAGGATTTGAGCAGGTAAATAAATGCAAGGCAACAATCCTGTTTTCAAGCACTGACTGTACAAAATTAATTATGAGATATGCGTATAGTAAAATTGAGTTAACTATTCCATTTTAACAGTCTTCCTCAAGATTCCTCATGATTCATCAGCAAAGCTTAAGAGTCTTTTTAAACACTGACTGGGAAGCAAATTTCAAATTAAGCATAATATTTCAGGGGCAAGAGGGCAGAATTGTTGAATGTTAGAATCCGATCAAATTCCACTTGACCTTGATATAAAAGATCAACTTACTAAAAATTGAAATGGTTAGAGCCATCTACTGAACATAAGTGCATGACTGAAGGAACCAATAATGTAAGATTAACCCTTGCTGAACTGAATTGAACTGAATCCAGATGAATAGAGGCTATATATGTAAGATTCTACTTTTAGCTACCTTATACTAACAGAATTCATACATTGCATCAAGCTACAAATGTGGTTTGTTCGTTTTACATGCTTGTTCATTTTGCATAAGGTTGCCATACTTGGCTTACAAGATCTCCATATAGAACATACAGAATGTTTGTACATACAGAGTCCTCAACTTAACAACTGATCGCTTAGCAGGCATTCAAAGTTATGATGGACTTCTGGTTTTGAAGTTCTGACAGCTGTCCACCCCCCACCCCCCATGTCATGCGGCATTTATGCCCATTTGCAACGTCCCGCAGTTGTGTGTTTGTGATTTACAACATTTGCTGCCAGAAACCGGCGTTTACTTCCCATTGTACAATGGGTTCACTTAATGTCCATTGCAATCATGTAATGACCACCCCAAAAGGAATCAGCAGCTTAACCCGCACACTTAGAATCAAAATTGTGGACTCAATTATTATTGTAAGTCGAGGATTATCTGAGTGCATAAACAAATATTGCATAGAGGAAAACCCACCAAAAACCTATCTAGATATTAGTGTTTCATCCTGCAGAAATCCCTAAACAAGGGAGTGCTCTTTTCATACCCCACTTACCTCAAAACCCCTTTGCAAATACATATAATGATGAGATTATCCATTCAGTTGTGTTTGACACTTGGGTTATATGTAAATTATAACTAATTCAAATTGAGGGAGGCTATCAGAAAATGAAAGTGAGGCATGGAGACAGAGAGAAAATTCTTTATATGAGGATTGGCTGCTAGGCATCCTTTTCAAGTTGTTTTGTTCATCCTATTTACAATATATCTTCCAATTTCCTCTGACAGTTTATCCCATTTCACACATATTCTTACAAATAGGAAATTAGGCCAGTATGTCATCCGGATCCTTCCTTTTCCTTTAATTCAAGCTAAACTTGCTGTGTCTCAATGTTAACCAAAACAAAAACAAAAAACAATAAGGCTCTAGAGATTTCTCTTCTGAAGGAAAGTTAACTCCTTCTTCTTCTCCTGAAATCTCCCCTGTCTTTCAAGCGCCAAACTATTTTTTATCTCACTTGCTCTTCTCTGAAACTACCCGATTTTTTGGTGCCTTTCCCAAATTGTTGTAACACCAAGTAGACATGGCAAAATTTAGCTTCAGCAAAGCCTAACTGGCAAGGAAGGGGGCAAATCTGTAATAAAGGAAGGGGAAACATCTTGTGTTTAAAATAAGGATTTTGTTGTAATGTAGCTACCAATAGTTTTGAATCACCTTTCCAGTAAAAAAGCTCAGACAATACACTTACACAATCTGGTGCCTCTATCACAAGCAAATACCAGGACATTCAACAGGATATCAGTAGGATATGTGTGCAAACATGAAGGCTATTATATATCAAGTTCATATTTAACAATATGTTTTGGTCGGAGGTAGTATTCAGCCAGTTCTGACAGGTTCTGGAGAACCAGTAGCAGAAATTTTGAGTAGTTCGGAGAACCAGCAAATAGGCTGGCCCTGTCTCCGCTGCCTCCCAGCTGATCTTCTTTTGTTGTCCTGAATAGGAGAACGGAGCTGGAAAGCAGGTTAGTGGGGTGGGGAGGAAATGGGGATTTTGCAGGATCCTTCCCTTGCCAGGCCCACAAAGCCATTCCCACAAAGCCATGCCATGCCTACCAAACTATGCCCACAGAACAGCTAGTAAAAAAATAATAATCCCACCACTGGTTTTGATCCTATAAGAAAATACATGTTGTTTTCAATTTACAACCACAATTGAGCTCAAAATGTCTGCTGTTAAGCAAGACATTTAAATGAGTTTTGCCCCATTCTACAAGTTTTCTTGCCACAATTCTTCAATGAATCTGGCTTCCCCATTGATTTTGCTTGTCAAAAGGTCACAATGACTACAGGACATTGCAACCATCACTTAAATACTTGCCAGTTGCTGAGCTCCCAAATTTTGATCATGTGACCATTGGAATGCTGTAGCAACAATTGTGTGAAAAAAAATGCTTTTTTCAGTGCCCTAGTAATGTCAGGTCCCTAAATGAGTGGTTGTAATTCAAGGACTAACTGTGTTGCACTCCACATAGTAGCTGGGCTACAAAACCTAACCTGACCATTACATGGGAGCCAAGAGAGTCAGAAAGCCAACTTTTTATTGCCTCTTGGTCATAATTTGGATTACTGAAGTCTTAAGTGCAACCTCTTATCCTTGTGGTTTTCTTAGTAGAAAAAGATGGGAGTGGTTGATTATTGTCTTCTCCAGTGTAGTATGAAGCCTTTGCCATTGTCACCAAGGAGACCAGCTTCGTGTAGAAACTCTATCTCTGGGGTCACGAGGAGTCAGAAAAAACCACAACCCTTGATGGCACATAATCAATCGTTCAATCATTGTAACTGACTCAACCTGCTTTTTTGCAGAGGACTATAGAGATAACCTTGAGGAATAGAATGCCAAAAGCATTAAATAAACAATAGCTCAATGCTGGGAATGGGGAATTCACATAAGAAAGAAACTCAACATAACTCTGCCTTGATTCTGTTTTATATAATGGAGGAAATGTCCCTTTAGTTCCAGGTGGCTTCTTCCCTTGATTATTGTCCATCCATTATTTCTTGTCCTGCCTTCTGGTGTTTCGGAAAATATGTTGAACCCCCACTCTTCCTTTTCTTTCTGAGAGCTATAATCCTAATGCATCAAGAGAGGGCAAGTTGGGGAAAGCTGACATCCTCTGACCGGCCACTGTTTTCACATGAAAGCAGAACCTGTGTCTCCTGCTGAACTGCAGAAGCCCCACTCTGCAGCCCCACCAATATAGGACCTTCCTCTTTACTCTAGGAGGAGAGGGCAGGGGTCTCTCCCAGCTTGACAGCTGTGATTTATTGAGCAGAAAAAGTCCCTGAAAAAATTGCATGAAAGCCTAGAGATCTCCATTTGCTAGAAAGCAGGAAGCACTCCCACCAGTGCCCATCTATGATAAATATCTGATTATCTGTACATAATGGTTTGTTTGTTTCCTTCCTTCCTTCCTTCCTTCCTTCCTTCCTTCCTTCCTTCCTTCCTTCCTTCCTTCCTTCCTTCTTCACCCTCCCTCACACCATTTCCTTCCTTCCTTTCTCCCATATTTCCTTCCTCCCTCTTTCCCTCCCTCCCTCTCTTTTCCTCCCTTCC
>JAPKID020007100.1:0-10395 GCA_026931265.2 Tropidonophis doriae | reverse complement strand
TAAGAAGATGTTGGATAGCCATTTGTCTGAAACGGTATAAGGTTCCTGCCTATGCAGGGGGTTGGACTAGAAGACCTACAAGGTCCCTTCCAACTCTGCTATTGTATTGATCCTTTTTGAGCAGTGTAACCATATTTAGTAAAATAGTCATTATTAGCCAAAAAAACCCTTAACAACCACACTTGGGAGACTAAGGGACAGCTCTTTGTCTAATGCCAATATGAGCAAAAAGAAAAGTTCATATACTATACTATAATATATATTAAGAAGCCAATAAAAATGCTTAGTGAATAATAAATATTGTTCTCAGTTAAAGAAGCAAGCACTTCTTTATGATTGGGATCTATATTGCATCCAAGAAAATATTGCTCTCTAAACCATTTTTCAGTATCCCAAATTGTTTCTCCCCACTGCTTTTGTGGGGAGAAAAACAATTTCCAATAAGGCGCTTATATTTCCTGTGCAAAATATTGCTTGATAGTAAAAAAAGAAAGAAAGAATACTTGGATAAAAATAATTGTCTGGTTGTAGGTTATAACTTAAAAAATTCTTCCTCCAGAAGAAGATATTGTTGCCCACTTGATGCTTCCATTTTTATGAAAAAGTTTGCCTCAAAACAGCACGTTCCATTTTGTGAATGGAAATGGAAAGCAAGTTTCAGACTGAGGGAGTTCCTTATCACTTTGTTTAATTCTGAGAAAATTCCAAATACATCCAAGATGATCTACTTTTTTTTTTTGATGATAGAGCTCTGTGAGAAATAGATGCACTCGACTATTGCTTCTACTACAGGTAGATATCAGAAAACAGTTAACATCAGTTAACATCAAAACAGCCTGTTGTATCATGCATTCCTAGCAATGTTGCTTTTTGATCCTTGACTGATAGTACATTGTTAGATAGAATTCCCAAACCTTAGAATATGAGTGGTGTTTAGACTTGGGAAGACAGATTAATTTTATTTCACTGATGTTTCAAGTCATGTTAAAAATAAGGTGACCTGACGTCCCGCTTTTGGCAGGACAATCACGCTTTCAAAGAATTAGTCCTGCCTCCCGCAGCCTCTTTAAAAGTCCCGCTTTTTGCCTGGGGTGGCAGCGGGCAGCAGGCAGGTGGCAGGTGCTCTGCACGCGCTCAGACAGAGGCACGGGCAGGAAGCAGCAGGCTGGTGGGCAGGCAGAAGGGGAGGGCCAGCGAGGGAGGAGCCAGACAGGCAGCAGGCGGCGGAAGAAGAGGAGAGCCAGCTGGAGCCCACATGGCCCTGAAGTTTGCGCTGCGCCGCCATACGCTGAGAGCGGCCGGCCGGAAGCCCCACCGCCTCCTCCTCCTCGCCCAGCTCATCCCGGGCACCCATGGTGGGATGGGCAGGTAGCGGGGGGGGCACACGCTCCAGTGCGGCATGTGCCTGCACAGAGGGCAGCGGGGCAGGGGCGCGCTCCCATCTTCCCCTGCGGGGCCTTCTTTAAAGGCAGCAGCGGCTCTGCGCAGGCCATGCCGTGCCAGAGCATGCATCCACACACACACACACCGTCGACGGTGTCCCGCTTTGGGAGTTTGAAAATCTGATCTCCTTAGTTAAACACGTGTTCACAATAACTGTGAACTATTTTTCTTTAAATCTGGCCATCTGCCAGCATGATCAGAGATAAAACGGATAAATCATGGTGCACTTGGAAGGCTAATCCCAGTCATAATAATGAGGAGAAGGTTGGTTTTTATATGGTACACCGTAGAATAATTCTGCTGAAAAACCTTGAGATAATAAGGCCACAAAGTAAGAGTTCTCAGCTAATAGGATTCCAAATTTGAATCAGTTTCATATCTATATTTTCTTCTTTATTTATGTTTGAAGAAAAAGGTTTGGTACTTACTTATTTTAATATTAATGTCTGTTACCTTTAACATTTCAAAGATTTGTAACATGTCTTCTTTCTTTTAGGCATTAACAGATTGCTCAGCAATGGAACGTATGAAGCTGCATTTCCTCCTCATGAGGTAGTTTAAGTAGCATGGTTTTACATGTGATAGGCCTATGCTAAACTTACTTTAATCTCCTGGAGCCCAGCTAACATTTAAAGTTTCTGTTGAGTATTTCTATTTCTCATTTATAGGAGGCTTCTCTGGGTGTCTTTTTTTTTTCTGAAAGTGATAATATGCCTGATGCTATTGTGCAGCAATTTCTGTAAGGCTTCTCTGAAAATTATTTTTCCCCTGACAATGATAACATGTCTGACACTATTGTGTAGTTTTTCTCTGTATTATGTATTTTTCATTGCCTGGCAGTCAGCCTATCTGATGTTTATTTGTTCAGAAACAAGGTACAGTGGGATTAATTCTGTACCAATATCCAAAAGGTTTCAACCTAACATATACAGCTAGTTCCTGTGCTATTTTGAAACTCTTTCCTTAAAAAACAGTAAAACTATAATTTATAGAAGCTGCCTTATACTAATTTTTCCCCTTGAGAGACCAACTTTTAGATTTCTGGCTCATACATTTATGGCTGACATTTTAGATTCTAAAGAATTGCCACTGATTCCTTTCACCTTGTTAAATCATGATTGCTGTGTGTTTTAGAGAAAGAGGGAGACAGAGGGTGAGAGAGAGAGATTTAATATGTGTTCTGCAGTCAGAACATAAATATAGTTTTGGTGCAGACAGTTGAATAGAACTCAGCTTGAAGTATACTTTAAGTATATATTACAGAGAAACAGAGGAGAAATTCTTGAAAAGTGTCTTGATTCAGTCCAGTCAAGTGCCCTTACAGATCCGATCTGACTTACAGTGCTTTACTGAAGGCCCACCCCCCATTTTGTTATGACAGTGTGAAAGAAAATTGTCTCAGCAAGACAGAACACTTTGCATCCTTATACAAATGAACTCTTTCTGTAAATCTGAAAATGCACCTGAATTGCAATAAAATGGCATGTTGTAACACCCAACTTTTTGGGCACCAGGGATTGGTTCCATGGAGAGAATTTTTTACACAGACTGGAGGGTACATGGTTTTGTGTGCTGCTTGCATCCCACAGATGTGACTTTACTTGTTTGCGCGGACTGCTTTCTGACATGACATGGACTGGTGCCGGTCCATAGACCAGGGGTTTGGGGACCTCTGTTGTAGCATGTACTTCAATCAGAGATGCAGACATTTAATGTACACACAGCTCCAGTATTAGCCTCTTATCATGCGCTGGGTAAGACAAGAGAGAAAAATAATTACAGCAGGAGTACTGTTATTGCATTGCACACACAATCTTCCTACGTTTCAAGATCAGTAGAAGGTGAAAGAGCTTATACACAAACATAGTAATATAATAGGAAATTTCCTCTGAATAGTAGTGACTTCCAATTCAATGCTTATTTTCAAGACTGTTTACTGAACTAGAGTTTCCCAAATTGTATTCTGTGGACTCTGGAGTTCCCCAAGAACCTACATACATACATAACATTTATGCTTCCAAATTTTCACACAACGTTCCTTTCAAATAAGGCACCAATGATATATATAGATTGTGTAGATGTCACACCTATGCCGGGTACACGCAATGGAAATGTAAAAAATTGTAAAAAAAAAGGTACGTTAGATGGATACAGAGAGAGCAGTGAACCACAGTTAGGTATTATGTCATCCTTTATGACATAAAATACTCTGTCCATAAGATTCAAGGAGAAAGTAGGTAGGTAGGTAGGCAGCTATAGGGATAGAGGGATGGAGAAATGAAGTAGGTAGGTACGTAGGTAAGTAGGTAGGTAGGTAGGTAGGTAGGTTGGTAGGGGATAGAGATGGATTAATACAGTAGGTAGGTAGGGAGAGGGATAGAGAGGGAGAGGGAGAAATACGATAGGTAGGTAGGTAGGTAGGTAGGTAGGTAGGTAGGTAGGTAGGTAGGTAGGTGGATAGAGAGAGGGGGAGAAATAGAGTAGGTAGGTAGGTTGGGGGTAATACGGTGGTTGTGTGTATGTGTTCGTGTGTGCAGGTGTAGATCTACACACAGATTGGTTGGCCATTTAACCAGACTGGGCCACAGCAATGCATGGCCGGGAACTGCTAGTCAAGAATAAAAAGATACAACACCTAGTGATAGTGAGGGCTACTAATAAACTATCAAATCATATTAGGAAACAATTAAAAACAATATAAATGTAAAGATACAAACAACATGGTTATACATCTATCATCTATCTCCAGTCTACAACACAGTCCTTTCAACAGTTCCATGATGGCTGTTAGATTGGGTAAAAGAAGGACACACTAGGAGTGAATTCAGCTCTTTATTGGCAAGGTATAGCTCGAGTAACAAACAGCCGGCAGCAGCCCCTTTTTAAAGGCAGCCGCTGGTACGAATAGACCAATCACAGCAGGCCCTGGTGCAGGCCAATCAAGCTACTCCATTAGCTGCGGACTGGAGTGGAATCCTCTATTGTCAGAGCACAACACTCCTCCCCTCCTGGATTGGCTAATGCATTTTGTGACATAGTCACTGAGATAGGTAGGGCTTTGTATGGCACGCCCTGACCTGCGCAGTTCAGTTGGCTGCTGAATTTTGGTCAGATTGGATGGCCCTGTTGCTGCTGCATCTCCCTCTGCTGGAAGCTGCTGGAAGGTTCTGGCGGTTGTAGCTGGAGCTTCTGGAGCGCCCCCACTGGGAGCTCGCTGCAGACTAGCAGCTTGCTCAGATGAGTACCATTCCATGTCTGGGGTTTCTGGGAGGTGTGGTGTTGATGTCTGCTGTGGGCTAGGTTGTTGCTCAGTCTCCCTGAGCTGTGAGTATGCGATGCGTCCATGGAGTTGGTCTATGTGTCTCTGCCAAATTCTGCCATCCTCTAATGTAACTGTGTAGGAGCAGGGCCCTGTGATGCCGGTTATTTTGGCCGGTATCCAGAGGGTGCCCCTGGCATAGTTGTGAATGTACATCTTATCTCCTATGGTGAAGTGTCTTGTCTTGCTTGTGGAATCTGGTGGTGTGTGTGTGGAATAATTTGGGTGTAGCCGGTCCAGAGGGGACTTTAGTCTGCGGCCCATAAGGAGTCCTGCAGGGCTTCTCCCCATCGTGGCACTGGATGTGATATGTTGGTAGAATAAGTAGTGATCTATTCATGTTTGCCAATCGCCTGTGGTCAGCTTAGCTAATGCTTCCTTGGCCGATCTTACTATGCGTTCGGCCTGGCCATTCTCTGCCAGATGGAAGGGGGCGATACCTAGGTTCACTAGGTATGTCTCAAACTGTATGGCTGTGAATTGAGGCCCATTGTCCGATACCATTGTACAGGACCCACGCCGGACACTCCAGTGCTCCTGATAGACTGTATGGGGACTGGCCCAGTCTCATCACATGAGGTAGCTCACCACACGGCTAAAGACAATGTATTAAAGCAAGTGATGAGCTGGGGTGGAGGGGGTGGCCAAAGGCAATGGGGGAATTGAATTTTAAAACATTTAAGAACAAACAGGATGAACTGTCGGTTATGCGGGGATGTTTGTTGTGGGGAGATAGAGTTATCTCATGGGTAGCCCATGTGTGGCAAACAGTTTCTGTAGGGTTTTAATAACCGCTTCGGCCGTGGTGGTTTTCATGAGTATTATTTCCAACCACTTTGAATATGCATCAACCACTACCATGAATCTTTGGCCTTGGAACAGGCCTGCGAAGTCTATGTGTATCCTAGCCCATGGTGATTGGGGGTGCTCCCATTCTCTTACCGGTGCTTCTGGGGAGGCTGGTCTCGATGCTTGGCAGGATGTGCAGGTCACTACCCATTCTTCTATTTCCTCGTCCATGTTGGGCCACCACACGTAGCTCCTGGCCAATGCCTTCATACGCACAAAAACTGGGTCGCCCTCTAGCACCCTGCTGCGCAATTTGGCTGGCACCACAACTCTACCTCCCCACAACAAACACCCCCGCATAACTGACAGTTCGTCCCATTTGTTCTCAAATGTTTTAAAATTTGGTTCCCCCATTGCCTTCGGCCACCCCCTCCACACTCAGCTCATCACTTGCTTTAATACATTGTCTTTAGCCATGTGGTGAGCTACCTCATGTGATGAGACTGGGCCAGTGCCCACACGGTCTATCAGGAGCACTGGAGTGTCCGGTGTGGGGTCCTGTACAATGTCCGGAAGGGGGCAGCGGCTCAGGATGTCTGTGTGCCCTAAAATGGTCCCTGGTTGGTGGATGAGCTTGTAGCTGTATGCTGCCAGGAATATAGTTGATCTCATCATCTGCAGTGATAGGGAAGCCAGAGTGGGTCAGACCCCTGCTAGTAGACCCAGGAGTGGTTTGTGATCGGTGATTAGTTCAAAGTCTCGGCCGTAGAGGTATTCATGAAACCTCTTCATGCCACTGCAGCCAGGGCTTCTCAGTAAAGCTAGTTGTAATTCTGCTTGGTCAAGGACATGGTCCGGGAATAGTAGGCGATCGGTGCCTCCGTTCTGTTGGGCATGCGATGGCTGAGCATGGCTCTGACCCCATACGGTGAAGCGTCACTGGTCAGAACAAGGGGGAGGGTCTGGCTGTACTGTATGAGGAAAGAGTCTGCTGAGAGCAAGTCCTTTACTGCTGCAAATGTGATAGCTTCCCACTTTCCCCAGAACCAGGTGGTGTTCTTCACCAGGAAGCGGTGAAGTGGTTCAGCAATGGTGGCTTTCTGTTTTAGAAAAACGCTGTAAAAAATTAAGTAGTCCGAGAAATGCCTGCAGCTCTGCCTGGTTATTGGGCGTGGGGGCATCCCTGATAGCTTTAATCTTTTTTTCAGTCGGGTGGATCCCAGAGCCATCTATGAAGTACCCGAGGAATTCTACCCTCGGTATGTTAATTTTTCATTTTTCTTTTTTGAGGCGGAGGCCTGTGTCTTTAATTCTGCTGAGAACTGCACTCAGCCTTTTTAATAATTGCGCCTTGTCTTTGGCCGAAACCAAGATGTCATCAAAATAGGGGACGACTCCGGGAATCCCCTGTAACATGTGCTCCATGACGCTTTGGAATAGTCCCGGGGCGATACTAACTCCGAATTGCAGACAGGTGCATTAAAAAAAAACCTTGTGGGTGACTATGGTTTGAGCCTCAGCCGGAGCATCATCTACTGGCAATTGCTGGTATGCTTGCATTAAATCTAATTTAGCAAAAACTTTTCCCAGGCCCAGAGAATGTAGTAAGTGTTGGACGACCGGTACCGGGTAGGCGCTTTGTTGTAGGGCAAGATTCAGAGTGCACCGGTAGTCAGCGCATATACAGATTGACCCATCTGGCTTCACTGGGGTAACGATAGGCAATTCTCAGAGAGCGTGGTCAACTGGCTTTAAGATCCCTTGAGCAATCAATTTGTCCAATTCTGCGTCAATTTTGGGTCAGAGGCAAAAGGTGCACTCCTGGGTTTGAGCCGAACTGGGGCAATTTTAGGGTCTAGATTAAATGAGATAGGGGTCCTCATGTACTTACCAAGGCCAGGACTGAAAACTTCCTCGAACTCTTTGAACAGCTCAGTGTAGTCTTCCACGCTCTCGTCTTGGACGGTGTGTACCTCATTGACTCGGATGACTTCCAGACCCATGGCCTCAAGCCAGTCCAGTCCCAACAGGCTTTGCAGCCTGTTCTTGACCACCATGATGGGTAGCCTTGCCTTGAACCCCTCGTGCTCGACCGTGAAGACACCTTCTTCGACGACCGGACCTCTGTTCCCTTGGTAGTCCTTGATCCCCAGGGAGCGTTCCTTTAGCTGGTGCTTCTGTAATCCTGGAACGGCGCGGCTGATGGCATCCCAGAACATGATGGGGATGGCTGATCCAGTATCGATCTCCATTTTGCATGGTGCCCCCTCAATGAGGACTACTACCCTGAGCTTTTTGGGTGCCTTTGTCCGGATCTGACCAATGGATGTGTGGATCGGGGGTCAGGGGTCCTCTTCAGTGAGGATCTATTGGACCTGACGAGCCCTCTGTTCTGGTCTCTGTATTGGTGGCTTTGTTTGGGGCTGCCATTGCGTCGAGGAACATTTTCCTGTCTACCAGGGTGCCATGGGCCATTCTGTGGGTCAGTTGCTTCTGCAGACCCTCATGATGTGGCCCTTTTTCCCGCACCGTTGGCAGAACGCCTCCCCAAGCCGACATTGCATTCTGGGATGGTCTTCTCCACAGCCGCCAAAGGGAGGGTAGCACAATTCAAATTTCCATTCTGGCCTGCAGTAGTCACTGTGCATGCAAAAAGCCTCGGCGTCTTCTGCATTCTCAACTGGCTCTGTATCTCCAAAATGGACGCTTGTTGCTTGCCTGAGGTTTCTTGATCCACTGGGTTGGATGGCGTGCATTGACTGGTCAGCGGTTTCAGAGGTTCTGGCTTCGTCCAGGGCAATCTGCAGGGTTAGATTGTTCTTTGAGAGTAGCTTCCACTGGAGGTTCAGGTCTCAGCAGCCCAGGATGATCTGGTTGAGGATCTGGTCATCCAAGTCCGTGAACTCGCAATGGACCGCTGCTCGGCAGAGAGCGGCCACATACTGATTTATGGTCTCACCATCCTGGTTCCTGGTGTGGAACGCATATCGCCTGACCGACTTGGATGATCTGGGGGCATAGTGTGTCTTCAAGGCTTGCTGTAGGGCTAACCAGGTGACCGACTCTAGGGAGATAGGGACCTCACACAGGTCTTTTGCCATAGCCAGCACATCTCGGCCGCAGTAGCTGAGGAACATATTCTTCTTCTGGTTCTCCATGAGGTTTCCCAGGTGGCTTCCAGGTAGCACTCGAACTGGATCATATATAACTTCGAGTCTTTGGTAGCTGGTCGAACAGAGCTGGAGTTGGGGTGGTTTGTGGGTTCATGCTGCCATCTGGTCATGTATTCGCCGTGGCTGCTGGATCCGCGTCCTTGCTAGCTCCAGACTTGGCTGCTTGCCGAGGTGCTTCACTGTTTGCCTAGTTGCCTTCCAATCCCACCCTCGTCACCAGTGTTAGATCGGGTAAAGGAAGGACACACTAGGAGTGAATTCAGCTCTTTATTGGCAAGGTACAGCTTGAGTAACAAACAGCCGGCAACAGCCCCTTTTTAAAGGCAGCCACCAGTATGAATCAACCAATCACAGCTGGCTCTGATGCTGGCCAATCAGGTTACTCCATTAGCTGTGAACTGGAGTGGAAACCTCTATTGACAGGACACAACAATGGCTCCACACCCATTTGCACCACTCAGGTGACCCTAATGAGACTGATAAACCTTCAGGTGACCTTAACAACCCACTAAAAGAATACAAATGACCAGTTGTCTGCAAGGAATATAAATCCTTCCATTCCCACCATGCAGTCAGAGCTGAAGAAGCTTCTTGGGTGACAAGCGAAATGTCTTCAAAGAAAAATCCAAATGTCTCGTTGCCTCTTCAAAAAGCAACTTTGGGACAACCATGACCTGGATGACTGAGAATCTCCATAGACACTTTGTCTAGAAAGCTATTTGATGTCTTTAACAAACTGATTGATTTATTAAGATTCCTACATCTTCTCTTCCTATACAAATCTCAAAAGGTCAGACTTTGGGAAGATGTGTTATCGCATAGATGGGACAGCTTGGAGTCTTCCAGATACTGCTGGGTGTTCATTCTTATGAAACTTAGGAAATGTGGCCAATGATAAGGGAAGATGAGAATCCCACTTCAGCAATCTCTTTGAAGGCCACAGTTCCTTACATTTTCATTGGAAACAGACTTAACAATATAGGTAGTCCTTGACTTACAACCAGTCATTTAGTGACCATTTGAAGTTGGACATTGGAAAATGAATTACAAATGGAATTTAAAGTTCCATTAAAGTTCCATCGATCCCCTCACATAACCATGTGTATACATTTTGGGCACTTGGTGACTGGCTCGCATTTACAATTGTTTTATAGCATCCTATGTTCATGTGATTCAAATGTATAAGGGTTACTTCCAGTTTCCAACAACAACAACAAAAAACACCTCATAGTGTTTCGGGGAGAGGGGGCGGTTTAGAAATGTATTTAATAATAATAATAATAATAATAATAATAATAATAATAATAATAATAATAATAATATTACAAAAGGTCTGCTTAATAGCCACTGGAAAAAAAAGGGTCATAAAATCAGGTGATGGCCCACTTTACAATGTCACAATTAAAATTAAGGCCTCGGTTACAGGGATAAGTAAAGTGCTACCTGCCTCTAAAATCAAGAGGTTACTTAAATTCGTTGGTTAATTGTAACATTAAATTATTATTATTTTTAATATATTATTTAATAAATAAATTAAGAACAACATCCAAATATAATCAAAGATTTCCGTGCCACCCCACTCTGTAGACTTCCTTTGGAGGAAATGGAACTGGATAATCTGGAACTACACTGCTTGTGTTTGGACCTAAACATAGTACACAAAATTGTCTG
>JAPKID020007099.1:0-10395 GCA_026931265.2 Tropidonophis doriae | reverse complement strand
GGAAGACCCCCCTCTGGACCCAACCAGGTCTCCGTGATTCCCACCAGGTCCGGGTCCCCCTCTGATACTAGGTCATTTATGAGGGGGGCTTTATTCACCAAGGACCTTGCATTACAAAACATCAGCCTAGGGCCCCGGCTTGGTAAACCTCGACCACCTAGCCCTCGAAGGGGAGGCAGGGGGTCAGGGCAAGGGACCGCTTGTAACCAGTGGCCTCGGACCCCCAACTCCTGTTGACAACCCTGTCTCCCACTGGCCCTGCCCCACCCTAGGACCGTTATGATTGGAACACCCTCTAATGGGACGCCTCCCCACCGCCCTTCAGTTTCCTGTTACCCCACACCAGCCCAGAACCCTGACCCACACCTAACTGTCCCGTCCCACCCCCTGCCCTGGGACCCCCTAAAAGTCGAATTAAAAGTTTCACTAAAAAACCCCTCAGTTTGCACTTCGCCCACCTCTCAGGAACAATCAGTCCATCCTTGAGGTGGGCCCGTGTTAAACCAGGGGGCCAGGCCTGCGAGAGAGGAACCTCCCGCAGGCAGAGATCAAACCTTGAGTATGATAACATAATTACACGAGGATTATGCTAGCCCATTAAACAAACAGGGTCGCCAGAGATATTTTACAGCAAGACAATTACTAATTTAAATAGTTACTCAGAGATGGTAATCTAGTATAAGATGGTATTCCGGTAAATCAATAGATCAGGAGAGATCAGTCATTTCACATAGAGGGTTTACTGACATGCCCTAATCTTCTAATGGAGATATTCTGTTCTCAGCCTTATCCAATATTGTTTTATAGAATTAACACCTTCTTTATTAGTGTTTGTACAGGAGTGGTATTCACTTACCTTCTGTACCAGTTCGCAAATGTGAATGAGTGAGCGCCCCTCTCTGCATGCATTCAGCCTTCGGTGCATGCGTTATGGCTTTAAAAAGGGCCTAAACGGGATGCCATAGAGCTAGGGTGGGTGGGTGTGGCCACCTGCAATTTCTGCTACTGGTTCAGGTGAACCAGCTTGAACTGGCAAAATGCCACTTCTGGTTTGTACTCCCTCTTTTAAGAAGTGTGAATGTCAACTGCCAGATTCCCCAATCAACATTCCTATGCAAGCTAACAAATTGTGGGAGTTGAAGTTCCCACTGTTAAAGTTGTCAAGTTTGAGAAACACTGATCTATAGATGGCCAAGACTAACTGGAGGAAATGCATCTTGGATTTAAAATTCATTGGAAATATTTGCAGAAGGAATTAATAGTAGATGGCAGAGCTCAGTGATTTAAAAAAAGATATTTCCAGTATTTTCAGGCATTAACAGTGCCTGAATCAGACCATGACATCAGATTGCAGATGCTACTAGCACTGTTCTCATACCATTTCCAATAAGATGTAGCCTTGTACTTATTTTGATATGTTAGATGAGAGATAGAAAGAGTCCCCATGCTGGATAGGAAACATCCTTATCTACTTTGGAGCTAAATACCCGTCAGGCGTTAAAGGCCAGGACCACTTGTGAAGAATTAAACAGATTTAGTGCTTCCTATGACTATGCACAGTAATATTTTCAACTAATGGTTACCATCTGCTAGAAATGAGATAAGGGTCAATGGAATTCATAGTGGGTTGGATTTAGTATGTTTGTGGCTACATAGGGATTCTAGGCTGTTCCCTCTTTTGACCTTGTCCCCAGGTTTTGCCAATCTTTCTCCTACAATACCACACACCAGTATGAGAAATCTTTTCCAATCAAAAAAAGCACTAGGTAGATCAATAACGCCATATAAAATAACTTCTCATGTATCTGTGCATCATTATTATTAAATATAAGCATGCAAATGCATCAATGCAATGTAGGATTATCTTATTTCTATTGATACAATCTCAGTAATCTTACATTTCAATTTTACTCTGAATTTTACATCTCTGTTGCCTTATTTGTTCCATGATTTCTAAGAACCAACATAATTATCATAATTTGAATAATGAATAATACCCTATTGAACATTACTTATAGTAACAGCAACTGGCATACATTTATTATCTGATTTTATTTTGAAGCTTCACGAGAAAACAAAACAAAATGATAAAGTGTGATCTGTCCCAATAGCCTTAAGCTTCACTGTTGAACCTTCTCACAGCAGGCTATTTATCTGCTGCATTTATTTTAAATATAGCTTTTGTTTTATTTGCAACTAACATACTGTCATAGCTCTAAGTACATCTGACATATTTACTCCTCTAGCAACAAGAACATTTAAATGTTATGCATGAAAAGATGATACCACTGCATTAGCCTTGAAACAATCATCTGATGACTGTTGGCTCTTGTTTTACATATTTTATGTGAAGCTACTGCTGGTGGGGCATGGGTGAAGGAAGAGCTAAAGGATTAATAGCCAACAGATTACAGTAATTTTTTCCCCAGAGAAATGGGGCACTTTCACATCTACTTTCTAATTACTCAAAAGCAACTTGAAACTGATCTGTGGTCATCTTAGCTGCTACCAACTTTGAAATAATGCAACATTAAAGCCAACTAATATTGCTTGCTTGAGTGATGAACTAGAAAATTATATACTGTATACTCACAGAGAGAATAGCAACCTCATACCCAAGGTTTTATTTTATGTTGTATATATATTTGATTTTCATAGTTTTCAAAAGATATTTGTTTACTTGTTCAGGAAGGGCAATGCCATCTTTCTCATTTGAAATGTTTGCATGTTGGGAAGTTCTTCTGGTTGGGTGACAAGGTAGAAGTAGAGGATGAATTGACCCCAAAGTATTGGAAACTGGGGTGACAAGATATCATGCATCAACAGATTAGTTGCATATTTCTTAATATGCAATATATTCTACAAAGATATATTACTTTCAGTACCAGATCTTCAGATCTGGAAGTTTTATTTTTATTTTTGGACGTGACTTTGTGTTGCAGTAAGAAAAATGTGATATAAACTCAATAGCAACTACTTGGCTCCCAGTAACTTAGTCAATCTAGATTCCTTTTCTGATATTGGCTCCAATTTTCTTTTAGGTGAAGTGACTTTTACTGAAACCAGTCATGCTGATAGTTATGGGATATACCGTACTTGGAAAAAGACCAACACATTCTTTAGACATGTTGTTTCCCGTTTTCCTTTCTACTAGTTGACCTTGAAAACAGAATTCTCACTGATCACAACACTGCGTAATACTTCCCAGGAGTATGCATGAATGCATGTATAGACTGACATTTAAAGCCTACCTTCAAAACTGAGGGTTTTTAACACAAAAATTAATCACCACTCATTCATTCTTAGGTTTCCAAATGTCCCAATCATTTTATCATACACTTCTTAAACAATTAAAAAAAATTGGCATGGCATCTGTGAACCTAGTTTGTTAGTTGTGAAGTCATGTCCAATCCATCGCAACCCCATGGACAACATTCCTCCAGACCTTTCTCTCTGCTATCATCCTCTGGAATCTATTTAAGCTCACACCTACAGCTTCGGTGACTCCATCCAGCCACCTCATTCTCTATTGTCCCATTCTTCTTTTGCCCTCAAACTTTCCCAGCATTAGGCTCTTCTCCAGTGAGTCCTTCCTTCTCATTTGGTGACCAAAGTATTTGAATTTCATCTGTAGGATGTGTCCTTCTAAAGAGCAGTCAGGGTTGATCTCCTCAAGGACTGACCGGTTTGATTGTCTTGCAGTCCAAGAAATTTGGAGGAGTCTTTTCCAGCACCATAGTTCAAAGCCTCAATTCTTTGGCATTCAGCCTTCCTTATGGTCCAACTTTCATAGCCATACATTGCAACTGGGAAAACCATAGCCTTGATGATACACACTTTTGTTGGCAGGGTGATGTCTCTGCTTTGTAGTATGCTGTCTAGATTTTCCATAACCCAGTTACCATGGATCATAAATCACAATTTATGATTTAGCATGCTGTTTTAACCACAAACTAGCTGACCAAAGAATGGCTTACTGCAATATGTGAACCAGTCCTAGAGTACCCCAGAGAGTAAAAATTGTCTTTGCATATTTGCTGCTCCTGGAGGACAAGAATACCTGAACTCTTGCTAGTTGTATGCATGAAGAAAATCACAATAAAAAAAATCACCCAAGTCACTACATTCCCACATCCCTCTTTAATTCCCCAAAGTGTTTCAAAAGCCTTTTAACACTTGCCTTTCTACTCGAATAAATTATAACTTGTGAGACAGGATCTCATCTTGCAGATGCTGGCATTTCCTGAAGTGGTAACACCTTCAAAGATGCCATTGTGGGAATGACAGCCTCTTCAATTCGAACGGAAAGCCCAATGAAAGCTATAGCTGTCTTTCAGCATTACAAGCAGGCCTTACGGCCGACAGATCTTCACACGCATTGTTTTTGTGATTATTTTCTAAGAGGATGGAAGTCATTGGTGACATGACAAAAGCAAGGGCGAAAAAAATCTTCCATTGCTAATTTTCACTTTTGAATAACTAGTCGTCGTCCCCCCCCAATGCTTTTCCAAAGGCACAGAAACTATGCTTTGCTTATTATTGGGAGACAGGAGTTATTTTTCTAAGAAGTAATGTATAAATACCAGTACTAAAGTTGCTTAAACCGTGTTTGGCCCTTTAGGATTGATTTTAGTGACTTCCCACCCAAATCAATGCATGGAATCTGAAAGGTATCTGCCATTGTTCTTGGATATCCACAATCTGCCCACTGTGAGACTTTTTGTTCTGTTCTGTTTGTTACAATACAAAGCATTCAAAAACAGACATAGACACCTGTGTCCTCTAAGGAACTGAATTCTATATATTATTTTCCCCTTCCTGTTAGATATTCACTGAGGTTCTCTAGTTTACATTACTCCCTTTGTTCGTGACGTGGGTTGCCTTTAACATTGGCAGAAAGACAATGAAGAAAACATTATAGGCTTGTTCTGATCTTCCCCCAGGTTCTCATCTTCCCCAGGTTACTGGGAAAGGATGATGGGTCCTTGATCTGACACAGCAAGTTGTCTGTACTGATTTTCTGCAGTTTTGTACCCCAAAGATATCTGTGCAGATTTTAGCAATGCATTCTGTACTTGGAATTATCTCAGTTGTTCCCCTCAACCATTCTGTCAGTGCTTTTTATTGCGTTATTTATTAAGTATCCCTACCAAGATTGTTAGGGGATGCAGTGGGTCAGTGGCTAAGGCGCCAAACTTGTCGATCAGAAAAGTCAGCAGTTCGGTGGTTCGAAGTCCTAGTGCCACATAACAGAGTGAGCTCCCGTTACTTGTCCCAGCTTCTGCCAACCTAGCAGTTCGAAAGCATGTAAAAATGCAAGTAGAAATATAGGAACCACATTTGGTGAGAAGGTAACAGCTTTCCGTGCACCTTCGGCGTTTGGTCATGCCAGTCAGATGACCACAAAGATGTCTTTGGACAGCGCTGGCTCTTCGGCATTGTAACAGAGATAAGCACTGCCTTCTAGAGTCAGGAAAGACTTGCAAATATGTGCAAGGGGAATATTTACCTTTACCTTTAAAGCAATACTAGAACTTCACGTGATCTCGATTCTATCCCTCTATTAATGAAGCATAGGATTTTTGGCTTCTGTCCCACACTGTTGGTTCATACTTGTGATTGTCCACAAGGACGCCAAGATCTTTTAATATTATTTAATATAAAGATTTATATGATGTAAAGAGAAACCAGAGTATAAAATTTAATGTAGTATTAGTCAGTATCTGAATGAAAGATACAATTACGCTATATTTGAACCAAATATGAAAGAAATGTAAAAAAATAAGATTGTAGGATTTATATGAATCATTGATCCCTAACTAAATCACCCTTTCTGACATTTCATATGATATGTAAATAGTCTTTTGAGTTATAGCTCTTCAATCTGCTTAATCAAAGTTTCTAAAGCATGGAATGTTTTATTCTTATTTAGAAGTAGCAAAGTGTACATATCAGATTTTCTTGTTACTTCTAATTAATCCTCTAGTAGTTAACACAAATATTTTAATTTATATAGTTTTAAAATAACTTTTTCATGTATGACTCCTGAAGTTATTTTCCTTATTCTAGAAGCACAATCATAACATGCAAGTGTTTATAAATTTTTTTATTTTATGTTATGAATTTATTTTTTATTTTGTGTAGGGCCTCACAAAATAGATTATGCAGACTGCAATAGATATTTAATTTATTTAATTTTTAGTGTTGTAAAATGGGAAGTTAATGTATTTTTCAAATGCAATATATTTTGGGATTATGATTACATTTGGAATTTTGAGATGTAATTAGTCATATTCTCAAAATGGCTGCCATGGAAGGGCCTCTGATGTTGAAGCATGGCATAGAACATTTATAAATAAATGTTCTTTATAAATTTTTTTAGTACTCTAGAATGCTTTCTAACACTTCAGCTTATATTTGTCTTTTCTCTGGGTAAGTGGGTATACCTACTTTACTAAAAGATTTGAAGTACAGCCATCCACTGTATAGGTATTAGGTACATGGCAGGGTAATGGCCTGCTCAGAATTTAATGGATCTATTAATAATAAGCATAAAGTAGCCTTTTGTCCAACATATTAAACAGCTTTCTTGTTCTGCAAGAGTTAAGAATCAGAAAGCTCCCCGAGTCTAATGAATTCCAGTGGTTTTCAGAGAGCTCTGAAATACTTTAATTGCCACTATTGATTTGTTGAAGTTTTGACCAAACTATCAAATACAAAATTGATCCTGGACACTAATTTATCCTAAACATCTTCTTCTGCTAGACATAACTAAATTAGCATCTTGGTATATTTTGAGCTAAGAGGAGTGGAGCAAATGGGCCACTTATTAGAAAAGAGGAAAAGGAATCTGAACTCAACTGAGTACAAATAACAACTATCTGACAGTCCATGTGCCAGTGAAGGACATTTTCCTTTTTCTTCCATTGTTTTTTCATTATTTCACCTAACAAAGTTGTTTTATGGTAAAAATTGAAGCATGTCGTGTTTCAAACTCATTCCAAAAAAAATGTGAGCACTTTGGAGATCATAGGAACACATACATAACCTCTGTTTTTTCAGAACATGTCATAACCATGCAATTGTAGGAAAAAGGTACAGCTATATTAAAGAGTGGGATGCAACATGTGGAGTCTTCATAATTCAAAGAACTTTTCTGAATTACTTTTGAAGAACTACAGAATCTCAGGATTTTTTTTTCATCCTGGCCCCAAAAGGAATTATTAGTTACTAGTGTAAAGCCAGGTTTCACCTACAGTGAAACCTCTGTACCTGAACTTTTAATTTTTTCTTGCCTAAGTTACCTTGCTTGTTAAAGTTCATTTTGTTGAATAGGACCAGTGAACTAATCTTTCAGGATCCATCTGGATCTTATCTTCTGGGGTATTAGCTTGATCATCAAGTTCTTTAAAAGGTAAATGAATCTCCACAGGCCCAGTGCCTATGGAGACGCGGTGAGGGGAGGTGGGTAGAGCATGAGATATGTGGGTCACAGAGGCCTTGGGTGATCAGAGGCATTGGGTAAAGCATTAATGAATTCTCGGCTTATAAATGTAATTGGCAGGTTCCATTATATTCGTAACTCGAGGATAACCTGTATGCTTCAGCTCTTAACTGTCTGCTTGCCTGACATTCCAGTCATTCTCAGTAATTCTCTTAACTAATCTTAAATTATTGTTATTAAGTCAAATAATAAAATAAAAGTCATAAATAAATAAATAAAATAAAAGTCAAAATAATGATGACGTTGACATTTTGGAATATGCTCACTTTCCTTTCAATTTATGTAGTTTTGTATTAAGTTTCTTAAATGTATGGGCCTAGTTAATAAACACAGTTTACATATTGTGATTCCAATTAAATTAATTGTGGTAACATTGCATATCTGCCATATTAAAAGGTAGTATCCATTTAAGATTAATTGCCCTGAACTTCAAGTTAGAGTTGTATCAAAATCATTCAGATTCCAAAGAGAAAGCAATAATTAATGAGAAAATGCTTCAGAAAACGTAGGAATGCTTCTGTAAAGGTAAAGGTAATTGTTGGCATAGTTTCTATCTTATTTATATATTGAATCATTTATACCTTCTTCAAAAGATTCATATGCTGCTCTTCAAAACACTATTTTCACAGGTTGATTATCACACAAAATTCTAACACAATATTATAATAATGTATTCATTATTGAAATACATAAAAAACACCTGAATTATTAATATATTAAAAATTAATGCATTAATTATTGCTTAAAATCCCTTGGAAAATAAAGACAAATTGGAGTGGAGCCAAAAAGATAATAAAATGGGTATCAGCCATATCTCACCCTGAAGCACACTGAATTACACTGGAAGTAAGCCTTAGCCTTGGCCCAGGCAAAAATGACATCTGGATACAAGATTGTGCCAGCCTGTCATCCTGTTACACCCTAGTGCAGGGTGTATCAGCCAATTTAAGGAAGGATTTATGAACAAGATGGCTAAGCATCTGCCCTATGACTGTTGATCCTTATATGCAAGAGAAAAGAGGGGAGGGGGAACAAATCACAAAAATGATTAACCCTGCTTCATCAGACACCAAATTATATAGTCACTCAACTGGCATGCAGTGACTCTAGGCAGTTTAGAGAAAACAAACCAATACATAAACTAATATTCCCTCCCTCCCAGGGACAGCAAACAACCAACCACTTGATGGATCAGTATTATCCTGGGCTCCCCAGGCCCATTGTAAAAGCATATCTTCAGGCCCTTTTGAATGAGTATCAAAGTGTGTGTGTGTGTCTCAAATCATATTTCTGCAGAGTTGATGTTCCACAAGGAGGGATCATCCTGGAGAAGGCCTTTCTTCTTGCTCCCACCAACCCCCCAGGCTGATGGCTCCCTGCCCCTTGACATTTCTATCCAGCCAGCCTGTCTGCTTAGAAATAGGCAGCTATAAAGCTCTGGAGCAAAGCAGTTGGGGGTGATGGTCTGATGGTCTGAAGGTAGTGGAATAGTTAGTTTTGGAGGTTTCTGGGAATGAGAAGTGTTGTGGGTTTTTCTATTCTGCATAGGAAACTAAAAGCACCTGAAGTTAAAAAAAACTATAGTTTACTCCTGATAGTGAGGAGGGCATAAAAACAAACTTAGACTATTATTCAAGGATATGTAGGTTGCCTAAAGGCCAGGGAGGCTGGAGTGGGTCCACTGGAGTGTGGGAGACTACTGAATTGAGTATAAACAAAAGGAGGACGGCGAATATAAGTGTCCTAGGATAATGTTGCAGGATCCAATCTGAGTCGTCACCGGGACCAGAGGTTTTGTCTTCTGAGCTTTCAGATTCATGCTGGGGTCTTCAGGGCGCTTTTCTCTAGGCAAGTCAAAAAGCTAGGGAGACAAAACCTCTGGTTTTGGTGACCAAGCTAGATTGGTCACCAAAGATTACCAAGGTTGCCATCTTTAAAGATGGTTGCCATCTTTAAAGATGGCAACCAGCATCTTGATTTGGATCTGAAAGCAAATATGCAGCCAATGCAGTTTCTGCAAGAGAGATGACACATCAACAACTTTAGAGTTACACAGAACCATGTGGACTGCTGCATTTTGAACTAACTGAAGTTTCAGATACTTTTCAAGGGCAGCCTCATGTACAGTGCGTTGCAGTATTCAGATTAATTATTGGCATCAATTATTTTGATCTTTCATTTATATTATTCTATTCTCACATTAGTTGCAGAAAAAAACTAAACCAAATTAAAACAATTTTATATAAGCTTGTTAACTCACCTATCTCCTTTAGAGAAATAGCTGCATTTTTACAAAGGTATTTTTGTAAATCTTTCTTATTAAAGGTTAATATTTCACTATTCAAATATAGAAACAAGACCACAAAACACATCATTTGCAATAAACTACTGGAAGTTCCTTTGAGCATGACCATGTTCTACAAGATTTAAAAGAATGTTGAAATTTTAGTCGTGTGTTAAAAAACAACAACTTACTTTTGATTCCTCCCAGTACTTTCTTATAAATCTATTTTACAAATCTGGGAAATATTTTGAAAGTCATATCATGTTTCCCAGTCATTGCATAGTTAATATTATCATTCTGATTACACTACTCCTACTCCTAGAGATACAACTTTTTCAATTTTTTGACTTCTGGAGTACTTGGAAAGCTCTCACTGGCGAGGTGGGTATGAGAAGACATTCCATTCCTTTACAAATATGTCATTATCTTGATATCGTGTGACTATCCAAGAACTATTAGGAATAAGATAAAAATGGTGGTCTCCTTTCTGTTCCTGAGAATATTCAGTTTTTCTAAAGCTATTTTGCTTTCTTTGTAATGTGTACTCACTGCATATTGGTTCTGAAAATCATGAAACTTAAACAATTGATTTCTAATATAGTAATTC
>JAPKID020007098.1:0-5000 GCA_026931265.2 Tropidonophis doriae | reverse complement strand
TTTGCGCTATCACTCATGCTTGCGTGCCCACCCCCATAATTTAATGCCCCCCCATGCTATGCCTCTTGCGCATGTGCACATGACCACTACCACCACGCCGTTGCCCTGGAGGCCCTCTGGAGGACAGAAATGGCCTATTTTCCAATTTCCGGTGGGCCAAGTAGGTCTGTTTTTTGCCCTCCCCAGGCTCCAGAGGCTTTCTAGGAACCTGGGGAGGGTGAAAAACCACCCAATAGCCAAACCGGAAGTTTGGGAATGGACTTCCGGATTGGGAAGTCCAAAAACCATTGGGTGGTTTTTCACTCTCTGGAGGCTTTAGGAAAGCCTCCAGAGAGTGAAAATTGGCCGAAAATAAAGGCCAAAAATCAGCTGGCCAGCACACTGGAGCTGACAGAGGAACGCCTTGCATGCTTTCAGAAATGGCTCCGCATGCCACCTGTGGCACACGAGCCATAGGTTCGCCATCACAGCCCTACACCATTTCAGAAAAGTGACTGTCCCGTTCATCACCTCCAGTGATGAAGCACCCACAATTTCTGAAGGCAAGCTATTCCATTAGTTAATTGTCCTTAGGAAGTTTCTCCTTAATTCCAGATTGCTTTTCTCCTTGATTAGTTTCCATCCATTGTTTCTTATCTTGCCCTCTGGAGTATGGAAAATAAATTGATCCCTTCCTCTTTGTGGCAGCCTGACAAATACTGGAATACTGCTATCATGTGACTCCGCTCTCCCCACAGTCCTTCTAATCAAATTCAAATCCTGCAACTGTTCTTCATATATTTTAGTCTCTAGGACTTTAATCATCTTAGTTGATCTTCTTTTCACTTTTCCCCCAAATCTCAACATCTTTTTTATAATGTGATGACCAAAACTGGATGCAGTGTTCCAGGTGTAGTCTTCCTAAGACTTTATAAAGCAGTACTAATACTTCACATGATTTTGATTCTATGTCTTTCTTTATACAATCAAAGATTATATTAGCTTTTATGGCTGCCGTCGCACACTGCTAACTCATGTTTAAGTGATCATCCACTAGGACTCCAAGGTCCTTTTCACAATTACCAGATTTTGCCTAATCTGTACTTGTACATTTGGTTTTTCTGCCCAGGTGTAAAATCTTGCTTTTCTCCACATTAAGTTTCATTTTGTTGGATAGGGACCATTTTTCAAATTTGTCAAGATCTTTTTGGATCCTGAACTTGTCTTCTGGGCTGTTACAAGATTCCAAATGTTGTAATTCAGGAACATCTAGATAGTGTACATTTCCCACCTCTGGACTATAAAAACATACGCTTTGGAAGCCAACTTAACTTAAACCAAAGGGTAATAATTAATCATCTTAACTAACTTGTCTAGAAATTCAAAGGCAACGGAAGCTCTTTTCTCTAAAGCTTGACAGATGTGGAAAAAAATCCACAATAATCTTAGGTTATCTCTGCATCTTTCTTCCTGACACCTAATATAGCTGTATGAGGAAGGAATGGCTACAAGGTTCTTTATAGCTAAATAAAAGTGATGTAAAGCAGCAAAGGGCAGCATTAATAATATTCTAGGAAGTATAAAGGCTATTGACCTAACATAGGAGACTGATTGTATTTTTTTCGGAGTGATAGCAGTTGGCTAATGTCACTGACAACAACGCATTTGTCATACATTCATTAATACTCAGAAAAAAATAGTATCTGTTTCAAAAGCCTGTGAAAGTCATTTGATCAGAAATGGTGATGGGACAAATGAAAAATATTTGTGTGTGGAACACATGAAACAATAGCTCCATCCTATTACTTTTAGCTCTCTGGAAAAATTATGTCTGCCTCCAGCCTCAATGGCTCTCTGCAATTTGGACTTTCAACTCTGAAGCACTGTGCATATCCTGCAGGTGACTACACACTGCAGGAAGCTGGTGCATATTTCTTTTTAAAAAAATGCCAGTAGGGCATACTCTTAGAACCAAATTATACACTCAGAAGAACCATGCAGTATAGGTCTTGCTCGACTGTACCACTTCAAATAGTAGGTGGAATAATTTACATTTGTAAATAAAAACAAAAAATCAAAATGTTGTGAATAAGATTAAGCATAGTTTTGGAACAAAAATTAACATTTGTTTCAAAAACTCACAATGCTGATTCAACTAGAGATGGTAGTAGGTCAAAAGAATAAAAAATGTGGAGAGAACACATGAAAAAATGCTTTTATCACAACACCTTTAAACCTCTTTAATTATTATTGTCTGTTCCACCCACCTATCACTTGTGCTGCATAGAAAGCCACTTGTGCAAATGAGGCAGTTTCAAAGCTACTAGTTGTTTTTCTGACCTCTACATAATGTTGAACTGTAATTCCCAGCAGGTCTACCAACACTGCAAATAGTAAAGGATGCTGAGGTCCCAAATGTTTTCCACTTTTGGTGGTCTAGAAATTAGGCAAGCTACCCAATTGAAGTTAAGAAACAGAGTCACTTTTTTCAGATGTTATCATTATTAATTCAATAATGATTAAATTAAATTGATTGAAATGATTGAACGATTGAAAAGTTAGCATTACTAACTTTTTATAGTTTGACATAAAGGTGCATATACAAGCACCAGAAAGGAGAATCATCACATAATTCACTGTATGATAAGCTGGGAGGAAAATAGAAAAAGAAAAATCACCCATTACAATAAGTGTGGCAATGTTTAGATCAGAAAATTATATTATGCTACATTGTAACAAAATGACATAATTATAAATTGATATTACCTATACGGTGACAACATGCACTAATACGGCATCATGCGAGTGCCTGATTGTGTAGCACACCTGTGATAGGGATTTGGGACACTTATGGGATATTATCATTCAATCTTTTTAACTTTTGTATGTAAATACACACACACACACAGAGTAGTACATACTGTACTAGAATGACATCATAAAATGCATAGCTTGGTGTTAATACTTTAACATAGTAACAATCTAAAATATTTTCATTAGCTAACTGAGTGGGTGGTAAGACTTTGATGAAATTGTCATTTTCCAATGCACAGTTCTTATGATGAAAGATTTTGATAGGAATCTGCACATGTTCTATTTCGGGTCTATGATTTCCCATCACCTTTTTTTTTTAACCGCATCCCAAAAGAGTACCGTTTATCAAGTTCAAAGAACCACTGTCTTAAATACTTCCAGGTTCAGATATTCTACAATACATACTTAACTCAGGAACTAAAGATGGTTTTCCTGCCTTTGTTAATGTTTCCATGAATTTGCCATTTTGTACTTGAGCATAAGTCTTATAACAGCTATTGATAAAAGCTCATCCCAGTTTTTAAGAAGGGCTGCTGGTATAAGCTGCAATATTTTCCTTCCATAACATACTTAACCTTTGGCTTTTATCATCAGTTATGGTTTAATTCTATGAGAATGAAAGTAATTGTGATACATACTCTTAAAACCACAAGCATCTAGCTTAAATATGCAAAAACTACTATAACTTTGGTTTTCTCACGAGTATGTGTGCAAGAATATAACTGCACAGGAAAGTAGTTCTGTGGCCAGCATGGTTTTCATGTGTCCTCTCTTGAACCACAAACTCATGAGTGGAGGAAAAACTGTCTTTTTAACTTTATATACTAATATATAAATGTTTTATGTTGTTTTGCTAACAATTATAAAATGCACAAAAATATATGCAATTAATGGAATATTGTACTGTATGAAAATAATGTATCATCTTAGAGCCTAATGATTCTGAAAACACCATTGCAGTTTTCTAATTAAATTACAATGCTATATGAATTGGAAGAGAGACATTCCTATAAATTTGCATACAATAACTAAAAGTGTTATTAATATTTATTTAGGATAAGAAGCATTTGATCTATCAATAGATCAATTCTTTATTATGTGATATACTTAAACATGAAAATAACCACTATTTATTTTTGTGGAAGCCAATTATTATTCTTGTACATAAACACACCTTAATATTTATTTAATAACACCCCCCACACACACCAAAGTGAGAGTATACCCACTGAGGCATGCATATATTTTCTGTATATGTAATTAAATCAATCTACTCTATTCTGCATAAAATATCTTTACATGATTTGAATGCTGAAAATAAAGGTGGTTTGTTTGTATTTTTGCTGGAATGCAATTAACCTTTAACCATTTTGCGAGAATACTATTATCCTTTGATTTTGGACAATAAAATAACAATATAGCCTGATTCATATTTTTTCTCAAGAATCATTCTCTGAACTCATTTTAATCCTATTTTCCATTGTGCTACAAGTTTTTTTTAATTATTAAAGTATCAAGTAAGTTACACATCTGGAGATTCCAGGAGAAAATATTTTGCACTATAGAAGAAGAAAATAATTATGTCAGGTTTCAAAAAAAAAATAATGCCCTAATTGATTCATGAGTCCCGAGCCAAATTTCAAAAGAAAATTAAGCATTTATTAGGAGCATTTATTTTGGCAAGACCTTTTTGCAGTCACATCTAAGCATTATTTGAATTATAGTTGAACTTATAGTTAAACCTTCCCTCCCCTCAGTTTATGTCATAAATCACATTCCCCAATGAGGTGCATCCCTCCCAAGTCTGCTGCAGTAACCTGAAATCCAACTCTAGGCCAAGTATGTGTGGAATGAGTTCCTCCCTGTTCTTCACCATGGCAACTTTAGGAGTTGACTAATTAAAGAGATGAAGAATAATCATGTTAACCATGTTTAATTAATATATTTCCTGTTAATTAAATAAAATTCAGATTTTGCCCAAATTCAATACAATACAATATAATAGCAAAGTTGGAAGGGACCTTGGAGGTCTTCTAGTCCAAACCCCTGCCTAGGCAGGAAATCCTATACTGTTTCAGACAAATGGCTATTCAACATCTTCTTAAAAACTGCCAGTGTTGGGGCATTCATAACTTCTGGAGGCAAGCTGTTCCACTGATTAATTGTTCTAACTGTCAGGAAATTTCTTCTCAGTTCTAAGTTGCTTC
>JAPKID020007097.1:0-10396 GCA_026931265.2 Tropidonophis doriae | reverse complement strand
TTCTCTTAAGATAAAGGGATAAAGAAAGGAAGGAATACAAGGAAAGGGGAGGAGTAATCAATCTGATGGTTTTGCTTTTGTTTAGAGAGATAAATTTGTTACTAGTGTATTTAGTAACACATATTATATGGAAAAGAAGTTACTTCAAGAAACATACAAAACAGGACATCTAGAAAAAATATTTTGATCAACAATATCTTGCAGCAGTAACAAATTATTTAGAAGGGTTGAAATTCTATTTAAAGCTAATTTTAAAGTAAGGGAAAAACCTGAAAGTTGTATTTTTGTTAAAGAGAAACTCAAATTAAGCAAAACTCAATCACTCAGAAACATATAATTGAGAAATCATTATTTTACTGAGATAGGCAAGATTTTATCTTTCATAAATGACAAAATGAATACAAGTAGTCCTTGCTTAATTCTGATTAAGTAGGATTGGCAATTCTGTTGTTAAGCAATGCAGTAATAAAGTATGCCATCAAATGATCATTCCATCTTAGGAGAGCAGTTATGGCAGTCCCAGCTGCTGTGATTAGATAAACCTCATGTGGTCTCAGAGTCACGGTCACATGATAACCATTTATGATTTCTGCCAGCTTCCTCGTTGACTTTTTGGAAGCTAGCAATGAAGGTTGCAAATAGCAATCATGTGACTTTGGGACACTGTGACCATTGTAGTTGTGGAGCATCTGAATTGCGATTACTTTCTGGGGATACTGCAATGGCCACAATTTATCATAAGACCACAGACCCTAATTTAATGCTGTTGTAACTTCAAACCATCACTTAACGAGAGTTCTGTCCTAAGCCAATATCACACAATTACACGGAAGCATGGGTTTGTTCTCTTCATTAAACTAGGCTTGCAAATACATACATTTGCAATATAGAGACAAGTTGGGTCGAAACGTTCAGCAAGCCTGGCTTACAAGTTTTCTAAATCAAAGTGGCAGGCAGAATAGACAGGTGGAGTCCAAGGGTCACAGCTTGTAGTGGATTCATTGGCTGATCCAGGTTCAAAATCTGGATTGCAAGGTTCACAAGTTAAGTTAATGGCGTGAGAATTAATGGACATTTGTTCTGAATGGAGAGCTTTGTGCTTGATGCTTTATTTTAACAGAAACAGCCCTGGTGTAGCTTATTTAGCGGTGAGACTTCTTCTTCTGAACAATCTCACAGAGTGCCTTTGTTCCAATCTCTTTGCAGCCTGCTGAACACTTGCAGTAATCCCACACCCTCATCTTCAGAGAGGACAGCAGCTGTGACTGCTGGTTGCTGTTTTGTTCCACCACTTCTGCCTGCTCAGATGGCAGTCCATCTATATCAATTAGGTAAATAAGTATGGTAAGTGGTCTGTTATAGTAAGATCGTTTGTTATAGAAACTTCAGTGTAATGAAGCATAAGGAAACTTTTGCAATCTCAATTTAAAAATAAAACTAATCAAGCTTAGCATATTATGTGAACACAAGCACTAGATTTCTATCTAAAAAGGTTACATCACAGCAACTGGAAAACGGAGATGTTTCGTTACTCATCCAAATAGCTTCTTCAGTCAAAATGAAAATGTTGGGTAGGCAGAGTTGTTGGAATGAACCAACTCTTGCTAAACGGACTGCAGGGAGTTTCTCCTCAAAATAAAAAGAAACATATAAATAAAAACTCAATCATCCAGGCCAAAAGTATCTAAAACGTTTAAATCATATCAACTGGACAAGTTTTTTAGATTTCTAATTTACATTGTTAAATATGTTATGCAAAGTGGTCAAACTCTTCCTGCACTACAGGAGGGCTATATCCTGGTGGAACAGTGAGGCTTTCAATGCAGACCATCTCATGTTCAATCCTAGGGGCTAAAAAAAACTTTAGCTTTGAACCCTAGCATTGCTACCATCTAATATCATCAGAATGTAATTACATGAAACTGATAGCCAGTCTAAGGCAAATTCCTAACTACATAAAAAATAGGTGGTAAAGAAAAACAATCTATCGGTTAATCCTTTCAACCTTTATCCAAATAAAATGAGCCAATAACTTCAAAGAAGGAACTAGTCAGAATTAAAAGCAACTACCCAGATACAGCTAAGAGTCACGGTATACAGGGATCTGCATTGCACACCCTAATCATTACAGAGGGTACAACATCTCACTGACACTTCCTGTATGACTTTGAATTACACCTAGGGGCGGCACAGGACAATGAACATTTTCACACATGCCACAAAATCAGCTTAACCTGCCTGTGCTGTAAAGATAAAACATGTTCTACAAATTGAAATGTAAATTTGATTTTCTGCTAAAAGAACTTCCCTAACATAAATAGCACAAATGGTCTTCAAAATGTTTTCAAACACAGGTCCGGAAATGGTTGCTAAGAATACTGTGGGCTGCAAGAAAAAACCATCAATCAATCTTGGAACAAATAATGACTTGTTACTCCCTTGAGAAGATGATGATATGCAAGCAGGCATGTGATGCAAATCAATGTCATAAAAAATATTACTGTTTTGTAAGTATGGGAGAAGTAAAAGAAGGGAAACTGATAAATAGATTTATGGTATCAAAGAATGACAGAACTGTCTTTGTTAGAGCTATAAGTTCATACTACGAATAGGTTGAGATAGTGAGTATTGTCCACAATCATAAGGAATTGCCCCAAAAAACCCCTAAAGTGGAATTCCCATAAGAGGAAGGTAGATAATTCTTCCAAATGTATTTTTTTTTAAACGACTAGAACAATATGATTCATTCTAATTGTAACCTTCACATTTAAATGTATTATCTTTTGGACAATAGATGTGTGGGAGAAACAAGACTATCTCGCTTGCTTGCTTGTCAGAGGCATGTGGTTGGCATGTCAAAAACTGAGCCTTGAAACTGACAGGCATTAGGTCTCCCCTAAAAGGATTCTTCCACAGTCAGTATCCAGCCCTGTTAACAACACTCATATATTCTGAAATAATCTTCCGCTACAGACAGCTGAACAAAAATTTATTCTTTCATAAATAGATTAAAATCTAAACCTTTTCAAAGTCCTGCACAAAAATAGGATTTGAAATTTAGAAAGGAACACAAAGTTATAACTGTAATAACTCTAAAGCACCTTGGGTGGATTCAACAACTGCTCCATCTTTTTAAGGAGTGTAGGATCCAACGGTGAGAAAAAAATGTGAACTAGTTTTTAATAAAAGGAAAGGCTGTAGCTGGAAGGAGCATTTAAGAGGAAAGAGAACTACAGATAGATATAGAATGGCAATGACACAAACACTGTATTGTGCTAACTTACCAACTTGAAGATGTGTAGACTTCTACTCCCAGAATTTCCTAGTCACCTAAGGACATGCACACTAGTGATGCAGAGCTACTGTGATCTGAAGATCATATTTATTATTTAGTGCATTGTATGTACCCTGTTTTCCCAAAATAAGCCCTCCTAGGATAATAAGTCCAATCAGGCTTTTGAGTGCATATGCTAAAATAAGTCCTCCCTGAAAATATTGCAACACAGCAGCAATAATGAGGTGACCACGCTCACCACCTTCTGCACTCACAAATAATAAGACTCCTGCCAAAATAAGGCCACACACTTATTTTAAAAGAAAATAAGACCCTGTCTTATTCTTGGTGAAACACAGCATATGTGAATTTATTTTAAAATGTGGGGTACAGATAAGTATAACCAGAGCCACAGGACCAATATATTTATAGAGATGTGAATATTTTCAGGATTTCTTTATCCAGGAATCTCTCTATTCAATGGCTGGATTCATATATAGGTAGTCCAAAACTTACAACAACGAGAGTGGAATTTCCATCACTAAGTCATAAAGCAGGAATGCACTCTTTGGTGAGAAAATCAGAGGTGCATTGTTAACCAAATCCAATGGTCATTAGGTGAAGAAACAAGCAAATCAATGGAAAAGCTGGCAGGAAGTAGCAAGTCCCAGGTAGCTTGCAAGAAGGGAAGTGACTGCTGCCTGGTGAGAGAGGCATGGGGGGGGTGTCCATAAAAGTGTAAGGGATGTACACCAAGGTTTGGGAGAGGCATGTGGGTGTGGGTATGAGGAGGAGGTGTGGTTAGGGCTTAGGTAGGTGTGTGAGGGTCCAAGGAAGTGCAATGAAAGTTTGTGAGGGTACGAGCAAGCCATGGGATATTGTTTGGGGTTGCTCCCTTCTCACAATTGGGGCACAAAAGGGTGTGGGTGTCAGGGAGGGCATAGAAGGTTGTGATGGAGGCAAGAGTTGGAGAGGGTGCACAGCATGAGTGGCCAGCACAACAGGAGCACAATGAGGCTGTGGGGGATTTATCCCAGCCACTTGCAACCTTCCCTGCCAGGTTCCTCATTGAGTTTCCAAGGAAGCTGCTGGGAAAGGTCACACATGGCAATCATATTGCAATCACCATTGGTAGGATCTGGTTGTCAACTACCTAGATTGCAATCTTGTGGTCATGGGTGTGCTAGGACAGCTGGAACTCCAAGAACCAGTCATAACCACAATTTGTTCAATGCCATAGTAACTTTGAATGGTCTGAATGAATAATGGTCAAGACTACCTGTACCGTATGTAGCCATGCTTCAATAGTTATAATAAAATGTGATTTGTTAATTAAGCTGCATGGAAGAGGCAGTCATTTATCTGACAAGCATAAAAGCTATATCATCCTAATGTAGTCTATCATATAGATATTTTTCAAAGGGAAATTTAAGAAAATTTACCAACCTGATTTTCTTTAAGAGTTATAAAATAGAATAGTGCTGCTCTTGGAGAAACAACTGACAAATAAATAAGCAGGAGATAGCTGTAACCAGATAGCTATACCCACATAGCTAACAAAAGATGGGTTAAATAGAAGGGTAGAGAATACAAGATGCTATAGCAAGGCCTTTGTGTAGAACACCTGAGAACGCGCAATATATTAAGACTGATTGAGGGCTCATCAGCATTCTCTGAATTTGGGTAATGAAACTTCTGCAAGAAAAAACCAAACTTGGTAACGGGCAGCATAGAAGATTTCTTCCAGAATGCTGACACTAACATCATCAGTGGTAGTACTTTAGCATTGATATTACTTAGTTTGGGTAATGAAATATCTGCAAGAAAACAACCAAGTTCAGGGAATACCAGAGACCCCTCATTTCAACCCTGAGCTACAAATTTTCTCCTTTATTGATTAGAATGATTGGTATGCCAGAACACCTGATTACTCTTCCAAAGTGTTTTTTTTAAATATATTTAACAAGTACACTTACTATAACAAAAAGTACTGCAAGAACTGACTTTGGAAAAACACAGGGAAAAGGGTGAGATTAGCCTACTTGTTATCCCCATTCCTCTTTATGTTCAATGAATCTGTTCATATAAATAGCCAGATTGGAAAGGTGAAGTCCTGAATGAAAATATGAAGCTGAAAGATAATGACAGCAAAAATAAAAAAAAAGGAATGTGGAAAGTCCAGATTCCTGCAAAACATTAAGACAAACTTAATATCAATCAACTTAATTAGTAAACTTTAAATGGGTGGCAAAAAAGGAAACGTGATAAATAGTTTTGTTTGCTTAGGCTCAAGGAAAGATACATTATTGATTAAAGAGGAGCTTAATTTCATAATCTCACAGTTAAACCAATGGTCTTTTCATTGATAATATAGGATCTATGACAAGAAACAGTGAGAGAAAGAAGATAGACATCTTCAAATTAGGGATCAGTAAGTAGCGACTGAAAACATCATGGACTACAACAAAAACCAGTCAGTCACAATTGAAGAAGAAATTATTTACTTCTCTATTTGGAAGTCTAGACAGAATCAAGACATTACAGCGCATTCTTGGAAGAGCTATGCATTGGTCCATGCATGTGCCAAGAATCAAGTCTTTCTGGAATCGGTCAAAGGTATCCTATCTGAGTTCCCAGGTAATTATTAAGACATAAATCATGGTTTAAAATCCAATAGTTTTAAAGTTCATTGCTATATGAAGTGAAAAACAAATCATATTGTGGTTTAGAGAAATGTGTGTTTCTTCTGATTATAAATTCTGACCATAAAATTGTCAACAGTCAGCATAATAAAAATATTTCCCTAATGTCCCTCTCAACTTTCAATCTCAGAATTGTTAATAAGGCATTACCCATTAACAAAAAGTTTTGTTTCCTTGTTTGATTAAAAAAACGACCAAAAATGAGCCTATAATATACTTCTTTATAATTTTAGCAAAAAGAATTAAGGATGTGTAATACAGAAAGCAATGTGTACTGAAACCTATGAATGTGCTTAATCATGAAAGAGTGGCACACTAAATATAATAGAATGAGTTTAAAAGCATTTCGCCTTGCTTTTAGAGAAAAAATTGTTCACAAAAACAAAATGGATATACAGTACTGCCAATTCTTGTGATATGTCTCATCATCTTTGATTATCTCTCCCCCCCACTCCATTGCTAGCACACATTTAGAGACTTATGAATTTAAGATGAGTTTCTTTCATATTCTTTTGAGATCTCATATCCTCCAAGAGAAGTATAAATTCTGATCCCCTGATGGGTCAAAACAAGGATGCCAATAAAAATAATGGAATCTTTTTGGATGATCTAAGCATCACATGTAGTGCAAGACAAAATCTTCATGATAGGAGACTGATATTTTGTGAGCACTGGGGTCTGCAGCTGTTAGTTTAAGGGTGTGTCTTTCAGCAGTACATCTCCAGCAAGGGGTAATTGCATTTCTCTTTCCAAATATAGTAAGATGATTTTCCTCTAAACCCAAGAATTTAAAGATGTTCATTTACAGTAGTTTAAATAATGGACTGATCCTTTTTGAGGCCACCACTTCAGAGTAGATTTTAGCACAAATTGACTTGATTTTCAACTCTGCTTGGGAGGAGGATCTAAAGTCTCAATATACTTTGCTTGTACCAAAAAAGGAGAATATTTGTAGCTCAGGATTGAACTATGGGGTCCTTGGTGCTCTCGGAGCTTGGTTGTTGTTGTTGTTGTTTTTTACAGATGTTTCATTACTCAAACTAGGTAACACGATCAGTGCTAAGTAAGGAGTGGGGTTTGCTCTCAATTTATATTCTAGTGGCTTATTCTGTCAGTGGGACTTAAGTTGGAGGTTGCTTTGTTGGGCTGTTTAACCAATTATTGTTAATTGGTTTGCTAGTTTCTCGATAGGGGTATTGTTTATTATTTGATTGTTGGTTGGATAGTAATCTATGCTCATTTGGATGTTGCATCTGGTGGAAAGGTGTTTTGATCTTTTTGTTCCCTTTTTATCTCTTTTGCACAGTATGTAGATGTCTATGTATTTATGCCTATGTATCTATTGATGGACAATTTGTTAGAGAGCCAGGCTTCCAGGCATTATCTCATGTTTTTGGACTTGGCTTGGTCTAGGATGGTCACAGTTTCCCTGCTTCAAATAGGAAAGGCCCATGAAAGCCCCTTCAGGTTTTACAATATCTAAGACCCAAATACAGTAACCAATTATGTTATAGAAGTGGAACATTCTCATTCATTCAAATAAAAGTTGGAAAGTCAGTTGTTAGTGATATTATATATCAACAAAGCGGTTGAACTAAGAGATCCATGTTTATGGACTCAAGCACTCGTGACGTCTCGGTTGGACTATTGTAACGCTCTCTACATGGGGCTCCCCTTGAGGTGCACTCGGGGGTTGCAGTTAGTCCAGAACCCAGCCGCGCGGTTGATTATGGGAGCTGCAAGGCAATCCCACGTAACACCACTCCTGCGTGAGCTGGACTGGCTACCTGTGGCCTTTTGGGTGTGCTTCAAGATGTTGATGACCATCTTTAAAGCGCTCCATGGCTTGGGGCCTAGCTACATGCGAGACCGCTCCTGCCCCATACATCCCTTCGACTGATCTGCTCCCACAGGGAGGGCCTTCTCCGGGTGCCGTCAGCCCGACAATGTCGGCTGGCGACACCCAGGGGGAGAGCCTTCTCTGTGGCGGGCCCCACCCTCTGGAACGACTTGCCCCCTGAATTACGTACCATCTTGGACACCTTAAAACGTTTTAATTTCAACAAGCTGGCCTAGGATAACCCCCCGACATTGACTCTTAGCAACGCAAATTTTAATTAGAGGTTTTAAAAAGGGGTTTTAGCACGGGTATGTTATTTAATAATTTTTAATAAGGGTATTTATGTATTTGTATTGTTTTTAGTTGCCTGTGCACCGCCCTGGGTCCTTTTTTAGCAGAAGGGTGGGGGAGAAATTTAATAAAATAAAATAAATATGTCCTAACAAAAGGCAGAAGGAAATCTGGACAATTAATCCATCCAACCCAATCCTGTCCACAAGGATATGGAATGGAATATGTGTTATACTACATTAGGTTTAACAAGTTTTTATTAACTATTTTTCTAAAAAAATAAAAATTTTCAAGCATAAAAAGAGCTAAACACCTTGCTTCCTCCAGGGACACCATAACACAGCTTTGAAAAGCCCAGAGACAATAAAATAATAGACAAACAAACAAGCAAACAAGCAGCCTCCCTCACTGCAAAAAGATTGCTAAATGAATTACCTGCCATGCTGCAGTAAGAGGTTGGACCCAAAGGTCCCATTCACGTCTTGGTTGACCCAAGGGATCTCTGCTGAATCATCTCCCCTCATTATGCTAGCAGCACATGAGTCAAACTACCCTGGCAGCCATTTTCTAGATGCTAACTATTGGAGCCTGCTGTTTGCTTTTTTATATATTCCTGACCAGGTTGACCCTGAGCGCAGATGTCAAATACATCATGTATAGGTAGCATGAAATAAATTTGTAGCACTTTTGAATTCTATCCCAGCTCCTGGTTTCTTGTACCTGACAATTACTGTTTCTTTAAATGCAAATTAAACAGTGGGCCAGTGGAACCACAGATTGGTAGTGGGGGGCTGGGGAAACCTCTTCAAAGGGCCTCCCTAGGAATTTGTCTCAATCATATAGAGACAGGTTACTCACAAGTAGTCCTTAGCATGGCTACATGAGCAAAGTTATGTTAGCTTCCAAATAAGCCCAATTTATCTGGGGATAAAAATAATTTCTCCTCTGAATTAACAATCAAGGTCATTTAAGTGAATACTTCTAATTCCATTACACAGTAACCTATCACCTCTATACTTTGAATTAAGAATGTTGTGACAGAGTCAACAGAAAATGACAAATCAGATTTTGGACAGCATAGCATGTCAATGGATCTTATTTTTAGGACTTGGTTGGAAAATTAATTTTTAGATGTAAAAGGACCATCTAAGTCAATATCACCAGTTCAAATATCATCCTGGAAGAAAGCATCAGTTAGATAAACATGTGTTTTCCAAACACTGCATGAGACAAGCCACCATTTTTATAGTGTCTTGAAAAGTAACTGTTGAAATCTGGATGATGAAGCATTAAGGATTTCATGGGAGTGGGGGAGAACTAAAAGACATTCAAAAGAATTTTGTTCTCTGGGTCAATTAGCTCTCCACAACTGTGTTAAGCACAACCATCAACATTTCTGCTTCCAAATGTACTTCATTATCTAGACAGCAAACTAAAATGCAGAGACATCACCCTGACAACAAAAGTGTGTATAGTCAAGGCTATGGTTTTTCTAGTTGCAATGTATGGCTATGAAAGCTGGACCATAAGAAAAGCTGAGCACCAAAGAATTGAGGCCTTTGAACTATGGTGCGGGAGAAGACTCCCACAAGTCCCTTGGTCTGCAAAGTGATCAAACTGGTCAATCCTAGAGGAGATCAACCCTGATTGCTCTTTAGAAGGTCAAATCCTGAAGATAAAACTCAAACACTTTGGCCACCTAATGAAAAGGAAAGACTCACTGGAGAAGAGCCTAATGATGGGAAAGATTGAGGGCAAAAGAAGAAGGGGACAACAGAGAATGAGGTGGCTGGATGGAGTCACCTAAGCAGTAGGCATGAACTTAAATGGACTCCAGAGGATTGTAAAGGAAGTTGTCCATGGAGTCGTGATGGGTCGTACACGACTATGCAATAATATGATAACAAGACAAGAATTCTTCAGTATTAGTTTATTAACATCTATAGAGGGGAATATACTGTATGTCATTCTGCCTCCTGCCCCATACATCCCTTCAACCGATCCGCTCTTACAGGGAGGGTCTTCTCTGGGTACCATCGGCCGGACAATGCCGGTTGGCAACGCCCAAGGGAAGGGCCTTCTCTGTGGCGGGCCCAGCCCTCTGGAACAAACTACCCCCTGATTAATGCACCACCTCGGACTTCTGCCTCTTCCGCCAACGCCTCAAAACATACCTATTCCAACAAGCCGGCCTAACATGACTCCTTGTCCTTGACTTTTAACTATATAAATTTTATTAGTATAATTTTAATTAGGGGATTTTATTGTATTTTAGCACAGGGTAAAATT
>JAPKID020007096.1:0-10396 GCA_026931265.2 Tropidonophis doriae | reverse complement strand
ACCCTTTCAGCGGCTTTGCCTGCCAAGGAAAAGAGAAGGAAGGAGGCCTCCGATGCGCTTCCTTGGTCCTCTTGTCATCAGGTGGATAAAGATCGATGGGGTTTTGTTTTGTTTTTTAAATGGATTTTTAAAAATGTAAATCAGATTTTTTTAAAATTTTAAATGGTTTTTTTTGTTTTAAATCAAATTTGTTTTAATAAAATGCTTTTGGAGTCAAAGTCTACCTAGATACAGTTTTCTGTTTAAGAAGCCTTCATAATTTAGTTTATTCAGCCTGAAATGGAGCTTTAGTTGTGTAGCCTAAATAGAGGCTGTAGATTCTGCGGTATTTACAATGTTGGTAAACTTATTCAGTGAATCCAAGCACTGCAGGGTAAACAGGAAACCTTCGTTTTGTTTGCAAATAATAACATGACAGATTCTAACTGCCAGCAAGAAAGAGCCTTTACATCGAAAGAGTATTTCAGTGTCATTTCAGCATTTCAATGTCAGATCTGTCATTTCAGATCCATCATGGAAGCGCCTGTTAGTGGGTGTCCTCCTAGAAACAGCGAAGGACCGGCCTGCATTGCCTCTGCCAACAAAAATGAAGCTCTCCCGAGCCCCATTTACACTAGCAGAGGCTTGCAGGAGGCAGTCCCAGCTGAAAATGGGGCTCGGGAGCCTGGCCCCCAAGGTCAAACATAACTCTGATGCGGCTCTCAATAAAATTGAGTGTGACACCCCATTCATCCCCCTCTCTGTTTAACCTAGTATATTAGCAATAAAGAGCCGCTCAGGAATGCTATTTTTACCCCTTGGAGTTCAGGGAAAGATCAGGCGAATGTAAACAGATTGAATTTTGACCTGGGACCACGTATATTTGCCTTCATTCAAGACTGAACTTCAGCTGTTTTCTGAATCTCTCAAATGATCTGCTTCAGATCCATTTGGAATGTATCCCAAAGATGTAGAAGGCCCACCTTTTGCACATGCAGGATCATCAATCAGGCTTCTCTGAAAGCTCTCAGATTCCAGTCTGGTCTGTATCAGATTGGACAGCATTGCCTTTCATTTCTTAAGTCTTTGTAAACGGTCCACTCCCTCCAGAATAAATAGAGGCTAGAATGACTAAAGGTCAGTTGAAGTAACTTAAGCAAAGTTCTTACCTTCTCAAAGGTGAAGCAAACATTTCACACAAGCAAGCCAGGTAAGTTTAGCTACAAAGTTCAAGAGGTTTTCTTGCTCCTGTGCTGTTGAGTTGTAAGCAAAATAGCTCTCTTCTGCTCTTAGTGTATCCTGAAAGAAATGGATCATTGAACAAGTCAACCCAGATTTCTCTGTGGGGCACAAATGACCAGATGTAAGTTATCCTACTTCAGGCACATTAAGTGAAGACTCGGCTCTTTGGAAAAGACTGTAATGTTGGGAAAGGTAGAAGGAAAAAGAGGATGACCACCAGCAAGGTGGATGGAATGCACCATTAGGAGACATGAAGGAACAGATGAGGGATTATTTTAGAGTAAATTCCATCTATGTAGTCACTTTTTTTTCTTTTAATGAAAAGGAGGGCTAGGGATGACATAACAGTATTCCAATATCTCAGGGGTTGCCACAAAGAAGAGAGTCGTGCATGTGAAGGCAGGATGAGAAGCAATGGATGGAAATTGATCAAGGAGAGAAACAATCTATAGTTATATAGTTTATTAAATTTGTATACCGCCCTTCTCCCTTCCGGGACTCAGGGCGGTGTAGAGGCATCAATAAAAACTACAAAAAACATCAATATATAAAAAACTTTACAATGACATTAAATTCGGGGCCTGTTCTAAAATCCAAATAAAACTCCTAAATAAAATCGATTAAGAACTACACCAGGCCAAAATGCGTTTTCAAGGCCCAACGGAAGAGGTGTAGGTCAGTGGTCATACATAGGCCGGGGAGTGTGTGTAGGTCATTCCAGAGGGCAGGGACTGCCCCAGAGAAGGCTCTCCCTCTGGGGGTCACCAGCCGACATTATTTAGCCGACGGCACCCTGAGGCCCTCTCTGTGGGAGCAAACCGATCGGTGGGAGGTATTTGGCAGCAGGAGGCAGTCTTGCAAGTAACCCGGTCTCTTGCCATGGAGCGCTTTAAAGGTGGTTACTAGAACTAAGGAATTTCCTGACAGAACAATTAATCAGTGGAACTGCTTGCCTCCAGAAGTGTCTTCACCCCTAGGCTGCCATGCCACTCATCTATGCAGTCATTAAAAGTTGAAAATAACTTGATAGCATATCATGTTAGTCTTGTTAAGTGCCAAGTGTGTGTTAGCTGAATGTGGGCTTCTCCTAGCTTTCAGGTGCCAGTTGAAGACATATTAAGCTTTCCATGATCTGTGGTTTGGGTGCATGTACATATAAATCTAGGCAGTAGAGGCATGTCCATAAGACAGAAATGGACATCTGAGCTAAACATTTACATCAATGAAACAGGCATCAATGTCAAAGATATTGGTTGTGCCCTTGACAAGTTATACATTTGGAATAAACTGCAACAGGATGTCTAGGAACCTGTACCATTAATCATTATGTTGGGGGGAGGGCCTTCTCTGTGGCGGGCCCAGCCCTCTGGAACGACCTGCCCCCCGATTTACGCACCATCACCGACCTCCGCCTCTTCCGCAAACACCTCAAGACATACCTATTCCAACAAGCCGGCCTAACATAACTCCTTGTCCCTGTTTTCAATTTTCATAATTCTATAAATATAATTTAATTAAGGGGATTTTATTATTTTGACTTTGGTTATAATTTCAATTTATTTATTTGTACTTTGTATAGTTCTATTGTTGCTTGTTGTTTGAACGCCACCCTGGGTCCTTTCCAGGAGAAGGGTGGGATATAAATCAAATCAATCAATCAATCAATCAATCAATCAATCAATCAATAAGAAAGCTTTCTCTTTCCCAATCTAATTTACTGAACTTAAGCATACTTTCATATCTCCTAGCTATGTTTAATGCAGTTTTATTTTTCCATTTTAGTACCACATATGTATATCTACTGTAAGTCTACTAAACCAATTTTCCCAATTTTCAGTTTTCCAAAACCAATTCAGACTTTTCTATAGATGAGGAGCCTTTTGGTTTACAATGTACCCAAGGTCTTATTTTTAAAAATTATTTTCAAGTCATACTTTGATAGAGGCCTACTGATTTATGCTTGCTTTTTGTGAGTTTAGAGACTTTTGCACCTAGGACAATTCTGTGCCAAAATGCATAACCCACCCCATCCCACTCTTCACAAAATTTTGGGATAATAAATTCTTGGTTTTTCTTGGCATGCTTATCTCAAATATTACCCTCAGATGCCTAATGGCAAGGTACCAGGTATATTGGGTTTTTTTTTCTTCTCTAATGATGACAACCCATTGTTATGATCATATTACAGAAGCTAGGGATAAAAGTTACCTAATAATCCATTTTACTGAGTGTACAACCTAATGAAAATATGCTGAGCACCCAATAGTGATCTTATGAGTTATCTAAGCATTATTCATATTATTGCAACAGTTTTCTGCAGCGACAGGGATAATTGGCACGAGGATGTATTATGACTCAGTGGGAAGCCCCAGTACCAAAATGTTGTGATCGGCACAGGACTTCTAATCAGAATGGCCTTTTGTTTTTTTCCTCCCACTTTTGTTGATTAAGTCATCAAAACAACATCCTCCACACATGGGATGTGATGGTGTGTAATTATGTTGATTGACTAAGAAAACTACAATGTATTGGAAAAGGTGGGATTATTGAACAAGGAAAGGGAATAGAAATTATAAAGGGAATAAATGAAAATGAGAAAAAAATATGATTCCTCTACATGCTGTAGTTTATAAATAAGAAGTTAGGGCAGTCAAGAAAAGTCACTGTATAAGACAGTGGTATGGATGCTCACAATTGTACATAATACTATAAAAATCCCAAACTGGTACTGGTTCAATTTATATTTATGGTCTGTTTTTATTATATGCCACACAGAATCTTATTTGTGAGATACGGTTAGATAAATGTGCTGATAATGAATGAATGAATAAATGAATAAACAGAAAAACAACATAAAACAAATTAGAGGAAAAAAAATATGGCTAGGTTCCAGAGGTGGTATTCAGCAGGTTCTGACCACTTCTGGAAAACTGGTAGTGGAAATTTTGAGTAGTTTGGAGAACCAATAAATAACACTTTTGACTGGCCCACCCCCATCTATTCTCTGCCTCCCGAGTCCCAGCTGATCAGGAGGGAATGGAGATTTTGCAGTATCCTTTCCCTGGAGTGGGGAGGAATGGAGATTTTAAAGTATCCTTCCCATGCCACGCCCACCAAGCAACGCCCACCAAGCCATGCCCACATACCCGGTAATAAAAGAAATTGAATCCCATCATTGCTAGGATTCTCCCCCCCCCACTCGCAAAAAACCCCCAGTGCTTCTCAAAGTAACATGTTTCTCAGAGGTGTCAGTTAACGTTGTTCTGAGAGCTATGATAGTGATTTCTATTCAGACTGTCTCAGTAGATCACAGTACTTCAATGACTTCAATGTTTGAGCTCAGAAATAAGAACTTAGCACTTGGATGGGTGTCCGATATTGTTGACCTTTTGACAGAGATATCAAAAATCGTCTCAGAAGAAAAAATAAAATCTCTGTATAGTGAAATCTATGGTTTTCCCAGTAATAATATCTGGCTGTGAGAATTGGACCATAAGGAAGGTTTAACGCTGAAGAATTGGTGCTTATGAAATGGGCTGCTTGAAAAAATTCCAGAGAGTCCTGTGGTCTGCAAGTAGATCAAATCACTCAATCCTAAAGGAAATCAATTTTGAGGGTTCTTTGGGAGGACAGATACTGAAGCTGAAGCTCAAATACTTCGGCCGTCTAATGAAGAGAAAGGACTTATCAGAAAAGACCTTGATTGGGAAAGATTGAAAGCAAAAGGAGAAGGGGTCATCAGATGGTAAGATTGTTAAATAACTTCATTGGCATAATGAACATAAATTTGGGCAAACTCAGGGACACAATGGAAAACGGGAACCTAGCGTGTTATGGTCCATGGGGTCATGAAGACCTCAGCGTGTTATGGTCCATGGGGTTTTGAAGAGATAGACAAAAATAACAACATAAATGACTAAGAAAATTACAAGTGCCTATCCATGAAGTTATATCGAGGAAGACACCAGATGTCAAGTTCAACATATATGAGAAAGACTTTTAAAATTCATTCCATTTTTGTTTTGTATCCTTATCAGTAAATTAATTTAATAAGTTTTCTTAATCTTTTTTAGTCTATTGTGCATTTATTCTTTGGATTTCCAGGTTTTGGAATTAATGCTTAAATGCAGGCAACAAATATATATGAAAGTGTCAATCTTCAGTTTAAAAAATGTATCAAACCAATAGAATTTATTGATCTTAGAGAGAAGCAATTTGTTTTTATTTATTTTATAATATTTATAGCATGTCCCAGTCCTATGGATTTTATACTTTACTATTTCATGCTTCTATTTAATAGATAGTATAATGTTTAAGAAAGTAACATGTCATTGCCTAGGCAAGATTTTCTAAATTTATCCTTTAAGTGAATCAGCAAATCCTTAAAAAATACTCATTAATTAATATAACAAAACCTTACTTACAATAAAAGATAATTACTGAACTCAGTAAGATTTCTGAATATACTGTATATGCATAGATTACAATTGAAATAATGCCCAGGATTGTTTCCCAGTTATAGAAGATCCAGCACTGTAAAAATTATATCCTGCTGTGTCATTTATTTTTCAGACTATATGCAAATTCTGATTAGTGACTGATAGCTTAGTAATTCTGAAAAAGAAATGTTTTATTTAGGGAAATCTTTATGCACATTTTATAGCTTGTAGAATAAATAAAATGGGAATTGAATGTTCACAGGAAGTAGCTAGATGTCATTTTCAACATGTCATCTCTTAACAAAGGGTTTCATTATGTACAAAATGAGGTTCCATGTTTTCAAAAGAACTTCAATAATGACTAATAAAATTCATTGACTGTATAAAAAAGATCTGAGTCTCAGAAGAAAGATGGTTTTGTGATTAAATTTGTATCAGAATATTATCTTTGCAACAACTGGGCAGAATAAAAGGAATGCCAATAAAAGGTTTCTTGTTTCATTGGCAATTTTCTGTAATTTATATAGCAGTTCCAAGTCTTTAATGATTTTATATAAAACCACTGAAACTGATTTTGCAATGCATTGTAGAAGTTACTATTTTTTAAATTATACGCAATCAGCTTAATACAGGCAAGTCCTTTCTTGTTCAGTGACTGTTCAAAATAATGATTTGATTATGCTGAAAAAGAAGATTCACAACTGGCTTATGACCATCACAGTGTCCCCACAGTCACATGATCACAATTCAGGAACTTAACAATTAGTATGCATTTATGACAGTGAGAGCACAGATGGAAAATAACTTTTTTTGAGTCCATGCTAATAATTTCAAATTGTTGTTAAGGACTGGTCATAGATCAAGGACTATGTAATTTGTTCAGTCTGGATAGAGCCAGTTAATGGTTGAGGTGCTGGTATAGAAATCAGGAGACTATGAGTTCCTGTCTTGGGCACGAAGAACTGACTGGATTACTTTGGGCTACTCAATCTTTCTCAACTCCCCTCCCTTCACAGGGTTGCAGTTGGAGGAAAATAAGAGGACAAGGAGTATTACTTTTGTTCATCACACAAAGTAATAAAGGTGAGATAAAAATAAAATAATCAACCAATCTTAGGAGTAGGAAAAAGAGGCTCAGTTTCCCCATTGTAAAATTTAATATAATGTGTTCAAAAAGTAGCTTCCTTGCTTGTGACATTAGTAACTGTAACTGTACACAATGATTGGTTTCTACCCAAAGGTGCTCTTTCAAGATGAAAATGGATTTTCTGGTTTTTCTTTGGAAGACGTTTCACTTTTCATCCAAGAAGGTTCTTCCCCACTGGCTGGAGGTGGGAAACGGAAGGACAGCTGGTCGTTTGCATTCTTTTACAGAGTTATTGAGGCCATCTGGAGGTTTATCTGTGTCATCAGGGTCATCCTAGTAGCACAAATGGGTGTGAAGTTTTCTTGGAATTGTTGAAAAGACAGTGTTGTAGATTGGAGAGAGATTGTGTTCGTATCTTCCCCCTCTGTTGTCATTTTGACATACATGGCCTCTTTGATCATTCATTCAAATCGGTGTTTTCTGTCCAAAATGAGAACTTTTCTGCCTTCAAAAGAATGGCTTTTGTTTTTTAAATGCCACTTTCCAAAAGAATGCAAATGACCCTATCATAGTTAGAGTCAAGGAACAAAGAGATCCAGAAATCTAGTCTAGATAGTTTTATTTCACTTGACCACAGCAGAGTAGTTTATGGACATGAATAGCATTGCATAGCATTGCATAAAGATGCTATATCTGGAGTACAGGTGTATTGGGGGCCACATGTCAAGATCCAGAGATGCAGATCTGTGGATCCCATCCTTTGAACCTATCTTGTTACATGTGACAGGTTAGATGACTTATGCATGATTGATTTTGCAGACTATCTATGATTGGGTTAATACATCCTTGGGACATACGAAACACTATTCAGTCTACAGCACCAAAAATTTTATTCATTTCCTTGTACTTTTTCAATGCATAAGATTTCTTTTGTCACTATGAGAAATAACTCTTATAACTATTTAATCCCACTGGGAAGAAAGCAGCATCTTGTAGACACATGTGAAACTCCTACAGTACATTTCATGAAAATAGGGAACATAATGATAATGTTTACCTTTCTTTTCTCACTTTATACTGAATTGGAATGCAGGTATGGCCTGAAGCTTGCAATGATGTATCAGAGAGGATGATGGGAATCAACAGAACCATACAATTACAGTTCAATGAAAAGTCATCCCTGTGTCACATAATATAATCTTTTTTTCCAGTTCCATGTGTGTTTAGTGTGCCTGTTCTTCCTTGATTCTTTTTTATTTTATATATTGCTCTTTGCCACCACTTCCTTGAGTATGGTACTATAGTTTTAAATGCTATGCATACAGCAGGCAGCCATCAGATGATAAGGCATGGCACAGGCTTTTCTGTTGAAAGACAATAGTTCATCCACACTATCCTGCATATGAAAAAGTACATCATAATGTACAGAGTGGCTTATCAGTTCTTCAAGGTAGACCAAGCTAGGAAACTAACATCATGAATGCTAATGTTATTTTTATTTTAAGATTACACTAATAGACTCTTGCAAATCGGGAATGTGCTTCCCTTCTGCCTCCCTTTATCTTTGTGAGAATTAGGGAGGGTCTTTTCTAAGATGTTTATTCAGATTACATTTCTGTGCTGGACTCACGTTTCTTTTATCTGTCCATTGCTTTGGTATTGGTTCTTCTTCCTGTTCTTCAAGATTATCCCTCCTGCCCATTACTGTACATGGCTATAGCCATTAGTTGATGTCTACTTCATCTTTCTTAACAAGTGGAATCTTGAAATACCTCAATATTAATGTAGTCAGAGCACTTCAATTGATTAATAATGCGTTCATGCCCATAGGTTCTCCAATGCCTTTCTTTCAAGCCCAGCATTTTCTCCAAATCACAAAATGACTTTTTACTATGCTTTCAGTTTAGGCTCCATATATGTCTTTATCTTCTCTTTCCAGGCACAGGTCCTTCGGAGAGAGGAGGTGGTTAACAAGTCGAATAAACAATAATAATAATAATAATAATAATAATAATAATAATAATAATAATAATAATAATAATAATAATAATAATCTATCAAAACTTGTCATTTGGTCACTGGTATGTCAACCAGCAGGGCTGCAGATGAGTTTTATTGTCCAGAAGTTTAGAGATTGTTTTCTCACTGGCAGATGGTGCTTTGTGGGAGGAGAAATGAAGACAGAAGAAAATATCAATCACTTTCCTTAAGTTGGCTACAAGAAGAAAAGACAACACTATTTACCAGCCTCTTATGGCTATTTACTATCTATTATGGCAGAATAGGGTTCAGTAATGTAGATAACAGTGTTTTAGCCAGTGTAGATTTTAGCTACCTCAGAGACTATTGGGTAGCACTTCACTTGGCCATGAGAGATGATCCTATACCAGATAATAGTGGAGATAATTAACTTAAGGCAATGTATGTTTTAAATATTGTCTGTTAAGCCTTTTAGATCAGCCCCAATCTGCAATTTAGTCATGTGCACCAGCCCCGGAATTCACCTTTCAAGTTCTTTCTCTCTCTGTCTAGAATCCTACTACCATTTGATTACTGGGCGCATCATAAGTGCTAGTTTTTATCTAGGCACTTGGTGACTTAGCACCTGGCACCTACAAGGATGGCTGGTTCAAAACAGAATCTTCCCAGTCATTTAGGTCATCTAGAAAGAAACAGCTTCTAGGTCTCCGTTTCCCAGAACAAAACTCCAGCTAGGTATTTGTACTTTTTGACAGCTGTGCCTGTTCTCCAGAACAATCTCCTTCTGGAGATCAGATGTCTCCTATCAGTGAAAAGATTCCAAAACTTTTCCTACCCTCGGTGTCAGCACTGGTGAACTGAGCTGTTTTTTTTAAGCTCTGCTGAGGCAAATCAACTGAACTAAAAAAAAAACAAGGGAATATAGGACAGGGAACTATGAGGATGGGAAGATGGGGCCAACCAGAGGTGGTATTTGCCAGATCTCCGAACTACTCAAAATTTCCACTACCAATTTGCCCAAAGTGGTCCTAACCAGCTGAATACCACTTCTGTCCCCCCAATTCTGCTTACCAATGCTGGAGACAGAATTGCTTTAACAAGAATGGGCCGCTTTTGTTTTGCTTTGAATAGTTTTATTTTTGAATTGTTATTTTTATTGTGACTAAGATTATATTTTATGTGGAATTTTATGCTGATCATTAATATTTTAAACAGTTCTTTTTCAATTCTCTGAGACTCTGAGAGTTACTTTGATTATAACATGAAACAAATAAAATAGACAAACAGCTAAATAAACTGAATAGCGAAGTGACCAGACTGTTTACTGCTAGGCTTATCTTTAAAAAAAAAAATCGGAACTATAGGGAGTTCAAGGAAGGAAAACAGTAAAGTAATTTTTTTAAAGAAAATGTTTCTGCTGAGTTTGGAACATAGCAATATTTTATATTTATTTATATATTTGTTCAATTTCTATGGGCCCTTATCTCAGTTAATGATTCTGGGCAGCTTATATGCAAGGCAAAAGGCATATATGTAAAATCTTATTACAGTTAAATGTACCTGGAAAAGATAAATAGGACTTTTCATTTCTAAGCTGCTTGTTTGTAAGTGTATATTAACATTTTAACTTTGTATGAGTGTGCTTACAATGTTAATTTAACACTGTGTG
>JAPKID020007094.1:0-10397 GCA_026931265.2 Tropidonophis doriae | reverse complement strand
TAGATGGTCTCTGGTGATGAGTCGAAAGGCAGAAAAGGAAACAGTATGTCTCCTCCCTTAATTGGGGCCCTAACAGGGTGTTGTGGAACAATTTGATCAGCTCAAAAACGTAATACACACACACACACACACACACACATATATATCTGGACAGAAAGGCATGAGTTCCATTGTGTGATTTTTTTTTTAATATGTGTGTTGGTTTTTATGAGCTGATCATAAAATCTCCGATTTATTTATTGATCAACTCATAAAAACTAACACACACACACACACATATAATTTTTAAATGCACAGATTCAATTCGTAAGTCCTAGAACAATAGTAAGAAAAATATCTACAATGGTTCTTTGAAGGAAGCTTCCATATTGCCTTAAGCTCCTTCATTCTTCCTTTTAGAATTCTGTTTCCTAGCATCAATCATATTAATTACCCTCTTTTGAATACATTTCATTTTGTTGATATTCTTTTTAAGTTTTAATGCTCAAAAGCAGAGACATTAGAAGCAAATGTTTTTCCTGATGTTGTTATTTCCAGCCCACATCAGGAGAATTTTATATAGACAGGAGAGACATATATTTTTTTTGCAATCCATTTTATTATGAATGTAAAAGTACAATCCATGAAAGGCTCCAAAGAAATCCAAAGCAAACAGAGCAAGGAAAGATACAGAAAGACTGGTGTGGGGAGCAATTAATCTTCATAATATAATCACAACAGAATTATGAATTTCCCTACTGTTCCTCTATCCCATATGCATCCTGATAAAACCTCTTGCTTCGTTATTGTTTTGTTTGCTTTATTTGTTTTATTTTATTAATCTTTTGCAAGAAGAAGGTTTTTAGAAATTTAAGTATTTAGTTGGACCCAAGAACATGAATTCCAAAGGACATTTAAGGGAAATAATAACCAGTTACAGAATTTTTCTTTTTATTGATCTGGTTCAGCTGTTAATCTGTTAAATGTGAACCAGTGAAGAAAAATTAGACCTAGAAGTTATTCTCCATTTATTTTCCACACGATGTTATATTTGAAAATTTTCATTGAATATCAGTGTATAAGCTACATCAGTATGTGTTACTCAGGATTTGGGGGATTTATCTCTTCTAACAATCTTTGTTCTGTTCCAGTTCCCCAGTTGTGAACTGTTAAGTACGAATTGAAGAAAACATTTGTAAACATTCACTCTATTGTTGGGTTCACATCTGACATAAAATAGTTTGTGCTTGGCATCGTTTGATGGGTGAGCATCAGGTGTTGAATAAATTATAGTTGTTTGGAATAGTAAACTCCAGAGTTAGAGTAGTTTATTGTAACCTTATTTATTGCACTTGTGCCTTAGTATGTGTGTGAAGGGGAACATATGGTATGGTTTTATCTTGATTCTTATTCTACCATCTATTTGTGTTCCCCACTAGCCTTCTGTCTAAATTAATGCAAAAAACCCCCCACTAAGAAATGAAGGAAGATAAACCCAAAATTGGGTAGGCAAGCTATTGTTATTTTGCTGTTAAATCTTGATACGTTGTAGACTCTGAATTGTTTTTCATTTTTTCTGCTCACTCTGTTTAAAATCAAGTCAAATGTGAGCACAACCATAAAAAAAGAAACCAAAAATATCTCATACCACTTATTCATCTTTTTTCTTGAAGGTCAGAATCAGATTTGAAATGAAATCTCCAGTAAAGACAATTGAAGATTTTATTCGGAGATTTACCCCCAGCCGACTGACCTCTGGATCAAACAGTAGTAGCTCTTCAAGCCTGGCTGTCAACAAATCAAGCCAACGGGGTAGCTCAGGTGTTCTTTCCCCAGGGTCTGCAGAATGCAGTTTATTAAAACTAGAAAAGTTCTCCAACTCTTCCCAGCTGAATAACAATGGCTACAGTTCCCAACAAGCCACCTGGACCTCAGAAACTGGGGTGGAAGAGGGAGAACTGCGCTACGAAGCTGAGAGCCCTGATGAAGCTGCCCTTGTCTATGCATCCAGGGCATACGGATGTGCTTTAGTTGGCAGGCTGCCTGACCAAGTGTCAATCGAGCTACCTCACCTGGGAAGACTCACCTTTGAAGTTTTACACATCCTAGGATTTGACTCCATCCGGAAAAGAATGTCAGTGGTTGTCAGACATCCTCTTACAAATGAAATAAATGTTTACACTAAAGGAGCGGATTCTGTAATCATGGACCTTCTTCTGCCCTGTTCATCAGGTAAAAACTATTTTTAGAGTAAAATATACAATAATCTAAGAATGACTCATCCTGCCATAGTGCTGGCGGACTTGGAGAGGTGGGAGAGCTTTGTAAACATTCAGAAATTACACTAATTGCAGTTTCTTTTATGAGCTCTTCAAAAGAAATATCCAACGGGAAGTAAAAAAAGAAAGTGGATTTCACCTATCTGCAGTGTCCCATGGAGACCAAAATCAAACATTTCACTAAGAGAACAAAATGTGCACTATAATATTGCAACACATGCTCTCCCCTACGTGTTTGCACAATATACATATCACAAAGTGGTAAAATTTGCATCATAATGCATGTTTCAGCCAACACCTGCAGTCATCCACCTCTCCATGCACTCAATATATTTTATTACTAGGTATTTTCTGTCCGTATATTTTAATTCCGGGAGCAATATACACTTTTCATTGTAGCTCCTGAGTCTTCCTTTATTTTGTGGGTGTGTATTGTATCCTAGTTAATTCAGACAACACCTTCCATTCACAGATTACCCTGCTTTTAAAGTTGATCCTGACTCTTAAATCTGTTAGGCATTCACCTGAAAGTGTGGAAAGCTTAAATCTGACATAAAAATGAAGCCATGCCAACAGCCCTAATAAACTGGGACCCTAATAAAGTTAACACATAGATTGCACTTGACAGTTGTATTTCTGTTCCAGGAGGTTGGAGAGAAGCAGCGGAAATCTTGATGTGTGGTCTTGTTCTTCGTATATGTTGAGTTCTTGAAATGGATGCCAGAACAAGGCTACTGCTGGAAATAATTTAATTACAGCTAGTATTCAGAACCACCACTAGCTTTAACTGAACTTAAGCCAGTAGATTTTTGCTATTTACTTAAGATAACCCCTCCTTGGAACTAGCTTGTTCGTGTGATATAGTAAAGCATAATAAGCTCCTTTCTTGTTAGCATTAGGAAGAATTATTTGAATCTTCAAGTGTGTCATTGTGTTAAGAATTTCCTAATTGCATGTTGAGAATTCTTGAGGAAGGTTTTGAAAATTAAATTTTGGATCATATCCAAGACTCATTTTTCATTTGGTTTAAATGCTACTCATAGTTGTGCACGGACATCTAAATAATGTGTGTGGGCATATATTTTTACTGGACTACTGAAGCTAGCATAACTTCTTCCAGTATTTCATCTTGCCCGTACTCTGACCTTCTTAAACTGATAAGGCAGGGCTCAAAATTACAAGGAAAATGTACTTAAATTCATGCTTTATTCTTTCAGTACAATATGGAAAAGTTAGTAGTGGAATCCACTTGTGCAGCAATACAATACAATAGCGGAGTTGGAAGGGACCTTGGAGGTCTTCTAATCCAACCTACTGCCTAGGCAGGAACCTTATACCGTTTCAGACAAATGACTATCCAACATCCTCTTAAAGACTTCCAGTGTTGGGGCATTCACAACTTCTGGAGGCAAGCTGTTCCACTGACTAAAAAGGAGATAGTCCTTATTTCTCTTCCAGATATTAGGAAGTGCCTTTTAATTTTCATTCTTGAACACCTGCACAAGGTTACTCTAGAGATAAACAGAAATTCTGGGACTGTTTGAAATGGCCAAGTGATATGGCATAGCCAATCACAAAGTACTATTTACTTGAAACCATGCTAATGAGATTTCCTGCCATTATCCTGTAGACCATTTCTATAACAACTAATTCTTTATTACGAATTTTACATACAGTAAAAGTCAAATCTAAAGGAAAAAAATAGAACAGAGAAAGATGAAAGAAGGATAGATAGGAAAGGAGAGGAGAGGAGAAGGAGGGAGAATTGATTATGAAATATAATAATTTCCTATTCCCTCCCTCTTAATTACTCCAGAAATTCCTTCAGCCCATTATTTAATTCTCATCTTTTCAATCATTAAATTCATACATTATCATTTCACTTTTTTTTTAACAAAAACCCAGAGTTTTGCAGCCTTTTAAAAATGCCATAGCTATTTTCATCATGATCAAACAGGTCAGTTGTGTCATTTCTGCCAGTTCCAACCTTTTTACAATCTACTCTTCCATTGTTGGACAAAATATTTATTTTCTACAAAATTGGGGCAGTGAGGCATTGTTGAATACCAAATTATTGCTAGAGGTCTGCACTTGTTTTGTAGCACGTCCCCTTTACGTTAATTTTGTTCAAATTGGATTTAAAAAAAAACAATTACCTGGCAAATATCAAGATTTGCTTCTCCAACACAACAGTTTGAATGAGTCAATTTTACTCCTGTCTAGTTTTTACAGCTTTCACAATTGTAGGCGGCTATGCAAAACATGACCACATCTTTTGCAATTTTACAATTAATAGTATTTGCAAATTATTATTAATGAATAAAATATATTCTATGGGCTTTTCTGCTGTAATGAAACAAGACAACAACTTTTTAGATTTGGTAGTAAGATTGGATTGTTTCCTGTGACAAATTTGCATGGTATGTTTGCATGAAATTTAATCTTCAATTTTTGACAGATGTTTGTTTCAGCATAAATATCTTGCCATAATTAGTTTAATATTTATGGAAAAGCTGGAGAAAATTACTTCAAAGATTTTCTGGTAATGAAATGTCAAAGGAAGAAGCATGAACCTTTTTTGCCTTCTAGAAACCAAACTAGAAAAAAGTTACAGGATTAAGAAATCCAGTTGAAGTAAACTTTTCTGATGAGGCTATTTGTATTCTGTGTAAAAACATCTGTCTGGATGCTTGTTTTTCTGACCATGAGAGCTTTGCTCATGCAAAACAGCTCAATAATTAAAGCTTATCATGAAGGAGTGTTTGAAAGATTTATTAGGCACCCCTGTGCATTCATCATATTAACACTTAATATTTTAGCTGGCATAGACCTTAACATTATTCAGTGTTATACTACATAGTGTTTTTAAAAGTTTACTAAAATGGCTTTTACTTTTTTTTTTTTTTGCTTGATAGAAAGAACCCTTTTTTTAAAAAATGAAAACATAATCAAGGGTTTCTTCTGTATGGTCAAGTCAGGACTGATTCCTAGCAATTGCCTGCACACATTTCTTCTATATTCTTGGCAAATTTCAAGTGATTTTCCTCTTTCTTTTTCCTGGAACTGAGAAAGAGTGACTGCCCCAAAATTATTCACCTAGCTTTGTTCCTAAAGTGTGTCTTTGAACTCACAGTCTCTAACCAGTTTCTCACCTGGAGTTTTTAAACTTGTTCTCAACATAAGTATTACATTTCCAAAAAGGCAGCTATTACAATTAATCACAACTAGTGAGGCCTTTCCTCTGTATTCTTTGACAGTGTATATAAACCTCTGTCTGTCTACCTGGCTGAGTGGCTGGCAAATATAGTGCTGTCCTAATTTTACATTAATCCGAGCAGCTGAATGATACACAATAAAAATGTCATAGAAAATCTCAGAGAAAAGCTATGCCACATACTTAAAATAATTCCTTTGAACAACACAAACCTGGGACTTCATAGAAGGAGTTAGCAATTCTGAAAACCAAAGGGAAGAGACTAGTCATTTTAAAACTACTGGATTAGTACTCATTTTAACTGTTCTTTTGTTATTTTCAGATGACACTCGAAACAGGCATCAAAAGAAAATCCGAAGCAAAACTCAAAGGTTTCTTAACCTGTATGCGGCTGATGGCCTGAGGACATTGTGCATTGCAAAGAAAGTAAGCCCCCCACCCCACCCGCCAATTCTTCCTAATGTAAATTTTTTCACCCTGTTGCCCTGCATCCCAGATGGCTTGGCCAATGCTTAAAGACTTCTTGAGATCAAGCCCAAGACATCTGGAAAGAAAAAAAATCCTGAAGTGTATATTTTAGCGTACTTTTTTTTTTACTGGGGGAGGGGAGGGTAATGGATTTATGGTCACAATCCAAAAGAACACTAGGAAGTGGTTGATAGCATCCGCATTAGATTGGCTTAAGAGCTATACATTCTGTAAATGTTTGCCTTTTGATTTTGATTTTTCCAAAAGGTGCTGAGCAATGAGGACTATTCCTGCTGGTTAAAAAGTCACATTGAAGCAGAAGCCTCTATTGAAAACCGTGAGGAGCTGCTGTTCCAGTCTGCCAGCCATATAGAGACGAATCTTCACTTGCTAGGTATCTTGGCATCTAAGCCATATATTAATCATTTGCTTCCATACCCTCTGCCGTTTCGGTAAAGTCAAAAATATCAAACAATTAGAACCTTCTAACATTTCTGAAAAAATAAAGAAGAAAATGACATTTGAAATAGTAACTTTGTAATAGTAACTTTGATAAACGAAAATGTAGCTGCACTCAGCTGAATTAATGAAACCAGGCTGATGCTTAAATTAAGCCATCTTAATTTAACTAAGTCAAGAGTAGCTTTTATAAAGAGAACTTACTAAGAAGCTGGGCTGCATAAGTGTTGCAGTGATTCAGGTTGATCAACTGTCCTGTCCCACACAGCTGGAGCATACATGTCTAGTACCAGCCATGCCTCATATGTTACACCTTATGATATCATCATGCCAGTTCCCCAATATATGCAGTGTATATGATGTCATCCTCATGATGCTTATAATATCCCTTGTCATCTCCCCAGGACACTCATGAGTTTAAAACACTTTAAAATTCAACAATAGAGTTTCCACATCTCTGATAGATTCCACAGTAAACAATTAGTGTAATAGACAAATTTCAAAGTTTTCATCTAATGTCTTTTGCTTTATAAGCCTTATAAAGCACTTTTTCTGAAAGATCATGATTACAAACATGACATGTTTCTGATTACATTATGTCCATTAACCCCCAAAATTGCAGCAAAACCATCTCCTTTGTAACAGTGACAATTAAATGATATTTTAAATTATTTCTTTCCATTTGTGCAACTGGCATTTTGTCTTTCTTTTGAAACCATATTGAAGCATGGTTTCTATTTTCTTTTGCTATGTCCCAGGTGCAACTGGAATTGAAGACCGCTTGCAGGATGGAGTCCCAGAAACCATCACAAATCTGCGCAAGGCTGGCCTTCAGATATGGGTTCTAACAGGAGATAAACAAGAAACTGCCATTAATATTGCTTATGCCTGCAAGTTATTGGATCATGATGAAGAGATCATTACTCTGAATGCTGATTCAGTGGTATGATGGCATAAAGTACATTATCATGCAATTCTAATCTGGTGAACTATAAGCAATATACACTATGTTATGGCAGACTGTTTGAGATAGATCAGATGAAGAAACCAACTCAATAGGAAGACTGCATAATTTATTGAGATATTTTAAACTAACGGAATACAGGTTGCCCTCAACTTACAACCATTCATTTGGTGACAGTTCAAAGTTACAACAGTAGCAAAAAAAAGTGACTTTTGACCATATTTTACATTTACAATCGTTGCAGCATCTCTGTGGTCACATGATCAAAATCAGAGGGCCATATGATTCCTTTTTGCACCTTTCTGACAAGCAAAGTCGATAGGGAAGCCTGACTCATTTAACAACCATGTTACTAAATTAACAACTGCAGTGAGTCACTTAATAACTGTGGCAAGAAAGTTGTAAAATGGGGCAAACGTCGTCTAACAATTGTCTTGCTTAGCAACGGGAATGTTGGGCTCACGTGTGGTCATAAGTCAAGATCTGCCTGTATTGCAAATCTGCTTGTGTATTACCTTCCCACTTTTTTATACCCAACTGAATCAGGAAGGAGCAAGCATGGAGTTCCTCCTATAATATCTCCTTCTGCCCTTGTTATTTCTGTAATGGCTTCTGAATATTCCTTCAAGGCTATATCCATGGCTCTCTACAGTTATCCATATACTGCAAGATGCTTAAAGCTAAACCATGCCTGTTATCCTGAGACTCACCAAATCAGCTACAGCTGTATTCTCATCAAGTATACACTGTACGACATCAGAGAGAGAATTGATATAATCCTTTTTTTTTTCCTAGCCTGCTTTAGAAAAATGAGAAGAGAGAAAAGCAGCTCAGTATTCATTAGGCTGCAAAATGTGTCTGGTTGGGTAGGTTTAGTTAGTATAGTTTAGCTTGATATGGTAGGCCATAGGTGGTTATTCAGTAGGTTCTCACCAGTTCTTGAGAACCAGTAGCAGAAGTATTGGATAGTTCAGAGAACCGGTAAATATCACCTCTGACTGGCCCAGTCCCCATCTATTCTCTGCCTTCCAAGTCCCAGCTGATGGGTAGGAAATGGAGATTTTACAGTATCCTTCCCCTGCCATGCCCACCAAGCCATCCCATGCCCACCAAGTCACACCGAACAGGTAGTAAAAAAATTTGAATTCCACCACTGGGGTAGGCAGATTTAGTTCAGATATAATCAATACATTCAGTATTATGCAACTGTGAACAGGGTGATCAGTGTCTATTATTGTACCAAAGATTACTTTTTTATTTTTAATTTTAAACAAAACTGCTAAAGTGGCCATCGTATCTGGTATCCTCTAAGTATATGAAGAGCGGTGGTGGCACAGTAGTTAGAATGCAGTATTGTAGACTACTTTTGCTGATTGCCGGCTGCCAGAAGTTTGTCAGCTTGATTCTCAGCAAATCAAGGTTGACTCAGCCTTTCATCTTTCCAAGGTCAGTAAAATGAGGACACAGATTGCGAGGGAAAATATGCTGACTATAAACTGCTTAGAGAGGACCCCAAAGCATTGTGAAGCGGTATATAAGTCTAAGTACTATTGCTATATCAACTTTCTTCACAAATTATTAGCACATCTAATATGGTCATGCTATTCAACATGTTGGGAGGACATAGGATTGGCAAAAGCAGTCCTAAAGTATTTTGTGTACATAAGCACAACACCAGCTGGGTGACCTCAGGCCAGTCAATTTCTCTCAGACCTAGGAAGGAGGCAAAGACAAACACACATTTGAAAAACCTAACATCCATCTATCTGGCTAGCTAGCTATCAATCTGTCACACACATACACACATTGTACATACCACTTGTGAAACAATTTAAGAATTTCCACTAATGGAAAGAAGGAGCAGTTCTGCTTTTCTTTGTGCCAGAAATTGTGTTAGTGAATTCTAATTTATAAATTATATTAATGTCTTCAACAGAATGAAAGCATAATTTTAAAAACAGTGCTGCAGCCATCCCATCATTGCCATTGGTATATTTTACTTTCCTAATTGTTGTTTTTTTGTTGTTTTTCTAATTTAGGAAATGTGTGCTGCGTTGCTGGAACAACACTTGAATTGCGTAGAGTCTAAATTTTACAGTGAAACAACGGAGAACTTTCTTCAGAAAACAAAAGGAGAGTTTACCCCCTTCTCTGTGTCGTCATCACTGAGCCAGCCCAGCCTGGGCTTAGTCATAGATGGGAAGACCCTGGCGTATGCTCTGGACAAAGGCCTGGAAGACAAGTTTCTCTCATTAGCCAGAAAGTGCCGGTCTGTTCTATGCTGCCGTTCTACCCCCATTCAAAAAGGGATGGTTGTGAAACTGATCAGAGATAAACTCAAGACAATGACTTTGGCCATAGGCAAGTATCCTGACTTAATGAGCATTGGTTTGCATAAGCATTAATGCAAACATTCCCCCTTTATAAGAGACGTGGCTTTTATTCAAGCTAATATATTCATAAGTCTTATGCTTATATTGCTTGCATTTTGTTCTTAAGGTCATGTAAATGGCTACCCTGCATGATTAGATTTTTAAATGTATTGGTAAAAAAATATATTAATGTCTAATATAAGTTTCTGCACTGGTGTAGGTTTTTAATGTGATTTTGGAAGTTTGAATGTAATTATATTTCAAAGCCATTTGAAATGTGCAAAACATGAAAAAATGGTGTATTTACTGTGGTCAAGGGGATAAGGAAAATATGACAGTGAGACACACAATTCTGAATTGCGAGGGGAAATGACCTTTATCAAATAATAAGGGATGTGTGAAACTAAACAGAGGAAATTAAATTGCACAGGACTGTCTTATTTAAATCCTCCATAGCTATTGACTGGTTTGTTCTGAGGACACCATAGTTTAATGGTTAGAGGTGTGAACATCCTCATTCTCTTTGTAGAAATTAAATTTTGGTATTATACTTCTGTGGCAGATGTCATAGTGTAGCAGAAAAATTAACGAGACTTGGACTTTGCAGAAACAGGAGAGTTTATTGGCCAGGTTCAGATAGCTAGTTCAAAGCTAGCTTGCAA
>JAPKID020007093.1:0-10397 GCA_026931265.2 Tropidonophis doriae | reverse complement strand
GCTTTTTGTTTTATCCTCCAGTCCCCTAATTATGTTTGTTACACTTATCTGCATGCTTTCTAGTGCCTGGACATCTTTTTTACATCATGACAACCAAAATATTCTCACATTAATTGACATGTTATTACCTACATCCCAAACAGCCAAGAAAATTTTACTGAAGAAATAGCAATAGCATTTAGACTTATATACTGCTTTACAGTGCTTTACAGCCCTCTCTAAGTGGTTTACAGAATCAGAATATTGCCCCAACAATCAAGGTTCTCATTTTACTGACCTTGGAGGGATGGAAGTCTGATTCAACCTTGAGCCAGTGACAATCAAATTCCTGACAGTCGGCAGAGTTATCCTGCTAACCTTACTCAGATTAAAATAGAAGTACTAGTTTAAAATCACTTATAGAGAAATAAAGAAAAAGCTTGCATATGCACTAACAAAATTTCCAAAATGATATTTTTGATTGTGTAGCACATGATGACATGAAGCTGAAGGTGAAATCTAGCTCATTTGATTTCCCCCCCTTGCCTTAATAATGCAGATACTCTGTGGTTGCTCATTTCCACTCAAAATTCTCCTGTCTGATGCCACAGTTGCCAAGTGGGGTATGCACAGCCACAAACCAACCATAATTCTGCTGACATCTTTGGTGCCCAATATATCTAGGATTTATCAATGGTAACTCTCAAGTCAGGAAGGACAAAATATGAGCAAACTGCTAGTTAGTAGATGGAAAAGAAGCTGATTGAGGGTCTGATCCAGTGGTGGGATTCAAATAATTTAACAACCGGTTCTCTGCCCTAATGACCAGCTGGGTAAGTGGGGCTTGGTGGTCATGTGACTGGATGGACATGGCCAACTCAACGTCACTCACGTCAATGGGCGCTTCGCCTTAGCTGTTACAATGTAATAAGTGTTAACCAGAGAGGCAGTTTCTGTAAGCAGGGCAATAAAGATTAGGCTAGAAACACCACCAGAATGTTTCCTTCCTGCCTTCCTTACAGGATTAGTCCTATAAAGTGGAAAAAAACAAAATGAGATCCTGCCTGAATCAAGAACCAAAATGGCTGCAGCCTCAGCTTCAGAGGACAATGATTGGAGTCAGGTCCTTGCAACTACGACCAGCGGCCCCATGGAAGGAACAAAGGTTCCTGCAGTGGTAATTGCCCCCATGGCCACAAGGCAAAGGGGAAGAAAAAGCATGTGGAACCACAAGCCTCAAAAGGGGCCAAATTGGGTTCAAAATCCCCTATGAGAAGAGATGTATCAGGTAAGAACCAACACCCTTTTTGTTTTGTAATGAAATGGTGAATTGTTTGAGCATGAGCCAGTATCATAAAGAACAAAGATAGTTTATTGATCTCATCTACTTTAAGACAAAAAAAATTCTTCTCATAAACTAAAATAGCTACGGTTATTTATTTATACGTTGCTAGTATATGAAATATGTATTTCTATATAGATGTAAATATAGGAAGAAATATATTATTCTCTTGCTGTACAAGAAGAGTAGACATTAACGATCTAGTAATGACACCAATTGTAAAACAGTTGTCATCAAAAAACGCAATTTGCCACAATACAGCCCAAAAGTAAACTGCAGAGAAAGAATATATTTTAATTATGTTTTAAATATTTCCTCTTTTTGATAAGGATTGAGGCGTCTTTTAGGACAATTGAGACTCATTATTTTGATCATGAACAAATATGCATCTGAATTACTGAGTCATTTTCTTTTTATGCCACTTCATAAATCAAAACAAGCCTGTGGATTAAAACAATCTTTTCTCTCTGAAAATATTTGAAACTGTACTGCCAAAATGAACACAGAGCTTTCAGCGTGATATGATTTGGAATAGGCAAGAGAGATAAATGCTGTAAAAATTGGGATTTATTAATGAATGGTGGAGGTAGGATGGAGAGACACTTTCTCTTGCAATTTGGAGAGAAGAAATGAAAATCATAAAGAGAAACATGTGGTGTCCTATACCTCAAGTGAGAAAAATGTTTCTTTGACAAAGAAAAGGAAAAAAAAAGAAAGAGAAAGAAAAATGGAAAGAAAGAAAAGGAAGGAAAAGAGGATTGATGAATTCCCGATTAATGCAGACTGAATAATGTATATATTCTACACCTGATTGTATTACATTTTACTGAGATATGACTGAAAAAGAAGTTTCAGGCCCTAATGCACTTAAGAACTCACCTACCTTGAAGCAGGTTTTGTAGTTTTAATGAAATTAGTCTCAGGGTTTCACGTAACATCCCCAACAAAAGAAGACTCTGAGACTTGAAGTTCCTCAAAGTTCCATTTTATTAGAGATGCTATATTGGCACATCTGGGAAAACCTGAATCTGAAAGCTTCCAGGTTTCCCCCACCAAAAGAAAGTCCAAGCCCCTACCCAGCACCCACAAGTCCATAACATGGTCCAATCAAAGCACTGTCCCAACTGGAGATGCCTCCCAGCCACACTGGTCCAGGTGCAAGGCAGAATGTCCTTGACTCTTGGAGAAAGGAATGTTATTATGACTATATATATCTCCAGCTCCATATAATCCCCCCTTCCAGTTTTCTTCAGACTAAATGTGGCAAGCCTGAAGATCCAATGCCCAAGATGTCTTCCAGGCCTGACAATCAGTGGTACTGGTCACATGTTTTTAATCAAGCATACATTTGTAAGTACTTTACTGGAATTGTGCACACCAATTTTTATTGTTTTTTCAATGAGAAATTGGCAAATACAGATTATACCAAATCCAGTATGGAAGGCAATCATTTCCTTCTTAATATGAATTTGGATCTTGGATTTACCACATTTTCAGACCTGCAGCTCATCACATCTGGAATCTCTTGGGAACTCCTAGAGGAGAATTGTTTTCATCTCCCTTCTCTGTTCAGCCCAGCTACGGTATCTTAATGCAGTTGGCTATAAAGTATAAAAGCATTACAGAAAGATGCTATTTCCAAGGCCCCTCCCAGGCCTATGATTCTTCTATAATTCTTCATTGGTATATGCATGTGAATATCTAAGAGGTGAATTATTCTAAAATAATCCCCAAAAGGTTTTTTAGCCCTGCACTTGTAAGTAAACTGTATTAAACAAGGATTTTTAATGCAAACCTTTTATTCTTTTTATCATTTTGTCTAAAAATAAAATAAAATAAATCCCTGCAATGAAAGAATTATGACACATTGATTCATATGTATTCATCCAATTTACTTCACTTTTCTACTCAAGCACTTAGTCAATATACTCATACAATGTAAAATAGGCTGGTTTGCTTATGAAGACTGTCTCTCCACACATTCAGCTTCGTTCTACTATTAGTGATTTTATGGTTAAGACTTCAGTACTTGACAACAGACAGTCACTTTTATTTGCTGATTAAGGACTGGAAACCAGGAGACAATGAATTCTAATGCCATAATGCCAATTGGGGACTTTGGCCAGTTACTCTTTTTCAGCTCTAGGAAGAAAGCAATGCCAAACCACTTCTGAAAATGTTCACAACAAGAACAACAACCTGCAGAGAGTGATATAATCCTCTGAAGTCTGCTACTGATTCAGTAAGTCTGTTACCTAGCACATGCTTTGCACATGCAGGCATGCTTTGTGCATATGCATGCCTGAAGCATGCCACACAGTGCTAAAAAAGGAACATTTTGAAGCCTTCCGAATCTGCAAAGGTAAGTAGAACAGCGAGGGGGAATCTGCTGTGCCATGCAATTTAATTAGCTAGAAAGCAGGAAATCCAACAATTCTAGCTAATATAAATCACACGTCACAGCTGATCGTCAGCCAGCTGATCATTGGAAATACTACCAGTTTGTGTGAACCAGTCCGAACTGGTAGCATTTCACCCTTGCCCGCAGGGACTTGACTAGGCAGTTACTAAGAGTCAAGAAGAAATCCAATAATTCAGTTAAATCTATTTTGGAGTTTACATAAACAGTATCACAATGTTTTACATTGTGGTTCAAGCTCTTGTTACCATTCCAGGAAATTATATTCCAAGGAGCATTCAAGTCTTGGCAAGACTTGTGTTTTTGTGATAAATTAAAATAGGCTCCCCTTTTCATTTTCCAACACAACATGTGGAAATATGGCTACTACATGCAGGCTGCAAAAAATACAGGTGCCCACTATACAGCAGTAAATAAGTTGCTGTAATCTCTTTGCCACCTTCTAGTGTTCATCTGACCCTTTTGCACGTAGATAAAAGTGCTTTGAACCATTCATAGGACACTAAAAACAGTTAAAGCACAAAAATGGCATGGGACTAGGTAGGGGTGCGCTTAGTGTATAACTTTATTCTAATTCATTGTATTGAATTAACTAGCCAGAGGTTGTGTTCAGAAAATATGGCTTTGGCTAAACTGAAACCCAGCTATTTCTTATTTCAAAAATATAGGGGGGAAATTGCTGCAAGCACTGAATGTAAAGAATGTGGTAGAATCCTAATAAGCACATGGGGCATTGAAATGTATTTTCCCAGGCAGGGGCAAAGTAAACAAAGAATAAGTAAAGCCCTCAGTTCCGGCAGTGGGATTCCATATTGAGTGCTGTTGTGGACACATCCTCTCTCTCTCTCTCCCTCCCACCCTCCTTCCACCATTTCATCTTTTAAAAACCCAGTTTTAGTGAAAGAAACTTAAAGGATGTTTGCTCAATAAAAGTAATCATAAAAGACAGGTATTAATTGACAGGGCAGCAGTGGGAAAAACAATAAAAACAAGGGACTTGGCAGCTAATGGGGAAATGTCCCTCCCAGTGCCTAAGCCATTTGCTTTCCCCCAACTCATTATCAGAGGAGACTTCCTTGAGCTGCTTTTAGAGGGTTCTTCTGCTTTTGTCCCTGCATTAAATTGTTGACACATCTTTCTGTTAACATCAGCTCTGGGCTAAGGCACTTCACCGAGGGAGACATCTGACATTCCAAAAAGCATGGGGCCCCTGGGTGTCCAAGAGTCGTAAGAGATAAGGAGAGGAAAATGTAGACGTGAGCTTGTGTTGTTTGTTTTTCTTATTCCATGTGTTTTATTGAGGTTTATTGTAATATGAAATACAATGAAAATAAAGATTAAGGAAAAAAAGGGGGAATGTGGGATTTTTTTTTTAAAGTTGTTTGTTTTTGCAAAGAGACCTAGGCTTTGATGGACTGGAATGGGAAAACATCTCCTGCTTAAATTACTGGATTTTTCCAGTTTTTGTAGCTCAATACACAAACACACAGGGAGAGAGCTTATCTGACTTGTTACTGAACTGAGGATGGCTACATTAATAATTTTAACTAGTCTAGTTAACTGAAGACTAGTCCTGTAGGTATTCCTTCAACATATCTGGTGTGTAAAGTATTTTCCAAATGAAGGCACCGACATAAATATGATCCTAATTATTTAGTTCCATACATGAATAAGCTATGTCTGTGTTTATTAGGTATTCACATCTCTGCACATAGCTTAAGTGGTTTCATAAACAGTCTTCTGTAAATAGTCATGTAATGAAAACGGTTAATCTGTGCGAAGACCCTTGGATCATGGCCAGGTTTATAGAAGTAACCTAGTTTATTACCAGATTGTAATAAAGTGTCAAGCGGATTTACATATTCTTCAGTGCCATGGGTTAGCCTTAGAGGATGTCTTTGTCCTTCCTGAACAAAATAAAACATATTAATGAAGGTTTTTTTTAAATAAAAAAAACACCTATCCAGCCCCATCTGCTCCAGCATCACCTCGCCGTCCTTATTGTTTCTAAATAGTTTCTTCTCTCTTTCGCCACCTGTTTGCCACCTCATAGGCCTTTTCAATCCCATCAGCCCCTAGCACCCAGTGGTTTTCCAGGCGTTATCTAGGCCACATACTTTCCAATGGCAGAGTCAAGACCATGTCCACCAGGTGCAGATGTGGTGAAAAATGATTTTGCATTTCTAGCCTCTGTGTCCTTTTTGCCACCTCTTGCATGTTCCAAAATATTGTTGCTCCAATTTGCCTTTGCCAATAAATTCCTGATGCCCTCTCACATTCATACCACATTCGCTATCTTTCCTATCTTGTAATCACTTCCTCATCCTAGCCAAAAATTCCAGCTCCAAAGAACTATTCACCCTTGTGCTAATGGTTGATACTCCCTAGAACAGAGGTGACAACTGCAAGATCTGGGCTTAGATCTGGCCTGCAGTGCTGACCTGGAAACAGCAAACAACCAGCCTCTGCTAGCGAAAATGGACTTCGGAGGGCCGGGCGCAGCCCTCCCAAGCTTCGTTTTCATTGGCAGATTATTGCAGGAGGCCGTTGCAGCCAAAAACGGAGCTCGGGAGCAGAGCACTTGGGCCACCAGAGGTGCCCCCCGACACGACTGAGGTTGAGCTGGCCATGCCCACCCTGACCATGCCTAGCCTGGACCCCAAGGTCAAACACAACCCTGATGCAGCCCTCAATGAAGTCAAATTTGACACCCCTTCCCTAGAGCATTCCTAGAGCCGTGATGGTGAACCTATGGCATGCATGCCACAGGTGGCACGGAGGGGCCCTCTCTGTGGGCACACTAGCCATAGACCATGTGCAAGTGCCCCCCAGCAGCCAACTGGTTTTCATATCTCTGCCATGCATGTGCAGGGGATTGGGGTGCAGGTGGGGGACTTGTGTGCACATGCATGAGGGGTGGGGCACATGTGTGTGCAGAGCTCACATTGCTTTTGGGGAGGGGGATTGTGCATATTGTACACATGCTCACTTTCCCCCTACATCCTGTTTTATGTCTGGAAAGTGGCCTGCATCAACCTAGAAGCCAAAAATGGGTGCGGGGTGATGGGCGCATGTGCAGGGGAGCCATGCATGAGGGACAGGGCACATGTGTAGCAGGGCACACACATTTCAATTTGGGGTTGCGCATGCATGCTTTGGGCCCTCGACACCAAAAAGGTTAGCCATCACTGCCCTAGAGTAAGGTTCCTCAGCAAAATTTACTCAGATTCTGATCAAGTTCTGGGATCATATTGAGTGATCAATTAACCATACAAAGACTGTTCATGTGACTCTAAATCACCAGAGATCCAAGCATATTTTAACATTACGCATTGTGCAAGCTCAAGCAGTAATGCAGCGAACTATGTGAGCGGAATGTCCAACAAGTATCGAAAGGCATGGTGCATAGCTGCACTACTTCTCTGAAGCAACAGAAATTTATCCAAGGACCTTTTCATGCTGCCTTCCAATCAGTTAAGGGGAAGCTTTATTTGCACCTATTATTCTAAGAGGGTCTTGGGGGAATGTCCTAAGTAAGAAAAGCAGCTAGGCAAATAATTTATTGTTTGTTTGGCAGATGTCCAAATGGTCTCATTGGAACCAGTTGCTGGGATTGCCAGGCTACATATGGAGTTCCATGTAACTTTCATCCAAGTATTTTCTTTAAACGTAAAGCAGCTTAACTCTTTCTCTCCTGGCTGTTTTTCCATCTAGCATACACATCCTGGAAGAAAACAATGGCAAACCTATTTTGAAATGCTGCCAAGAAAACTGGATTTAAATGTCAATAAAAATGGACTTCTGGAATGAAGACATACTTGGGATTCCACGTTTTTACTTGGTCTTTTAAATTACTTGCAGATTTTCAAGTTTTTCCTTTATGTTTTTAATACGATTTCATTCTTAATGTTAAGATGGCCTAAATATTATTCATAATAAAAAATGGTGTGGATTGAATAAGATAGTGTGTCTTGCACCATGGATACTTAAAATGGAAGGGGGAACTTGATGTTCGTCAGAAAGTTTGGGCTACAATTCCACATTCTAAGCCATTGGCAGTGTTGTATTTGGCTGAGAGACGCTAAAGTTTAAACATCTGGATGGCATTCTAAGATTTTAAATAACATTCCTTTAAACACGTTGCCCTAAAGATCCAACTGACAGTCCTCTTGCAAAAACTTCTGGTTCTCCATTCATAAATTGTGCCTAATATTTTTTTTCTCTCTATCCCACTGTGCCTGCCAAAGCTTTAATTCTGTGGGGGAAAGGAGACCATCTACTTGAATAGATATTATGAATGTCTAGCACAATAGAGGGGCTGAGATCAGCAGGAGCTGATAGACGCTGCCAGAATTTGAACAATAATCAAATTGTGAATGTGGGATTCTCTTTCTGCTGAGGCCTTTGGTCTAGGTTAGTTGGGAGCCTCATTTAGGCTTAATCCTTGTGGTTTTACATTGATTTTGCTTGCTGTCCATTGTTTCAAACTGAACTCTTACATGCTTTGAGCGCAGTTTTCATTGTGCAAACTCCAATGCTCCAGCTGAGAGAGTCTCTGCCTGCTCCCCAAGCAACCTTCCACCAACATTAGCATGAGAGAGAGATGAGAAATCTCAAGGAGCGGCTTGGATTTTAGGTTTTGCTTCCCTGTATCTCTCTCAAGGTCTAGATAATAGTATTACTCTTTTATGGTTTTTGTCTTGGATTGTTGGGAGAAAAGAGGAAGGGACTCTATTTCTTCATGAAAACTCCTGCCTGTATCATTTCCTTTTAAACACTGATTTCTATGTTTACCTGGGAAATGCATTATGGTTTGCATTGGTGGTGGGGTTTTTTTGTTTTGTTTTGTTTTGCTATCCTTAAATGAAAAAATAATGGAAGAAATTATCATTTCTGCTCAGATGGCTTGCTTATGCAGTATAACTGATTGTTGCCTCTGAGTCTTATCCAAAAAGCCTTCTCTGTTGTAGCCCCCACCCTATGGAACAACAGTTCCTCCCCCACACAAGATGGGGCTGGCCAATACCCTGAACGTGGATTTGTAAATTAGCTTGAGGATCCCATGATATAACCTGTCAGATGGCTGCATGACAGTTAATAGAATCTACTCTCTGTAGGTTTCTCCACCTTTTTTTGTTTTTTAATCTGCTTTTATTCTAATTTTAAAATTGGTTTTTCAATTTTTTTTGTCCTTGATTATTACTAAGTATTCCATCCAGAGTTAGTATATGAGATGGGTAGCTATACAGATGTTATTAAACAGAGACAGACAGACAGACCGACACAGATAAATGTGGATGGATGGATGGATGGATGGATGGATGGATGGATGGATGGATGGATGGATGGAGAGGGAGATGGGGAGAGGGGTGGGGGAGAGGGAGCGGTAGAAGGAAAGGGAGGGAGAGGGAGAAGGAGAGAGGGACACGAGCACACACACAATTTAACTTTGGCAATTTAAAGTTGTGTGGGCAAGGTTCAGAATCACTGACATTATTATTGATAGTTAATGGTAACCAAATGATCACCTAGTCACAAAGGGTTTACTTTAAACACAGCAGGATATTATTACAATATTTTATTATAATTATATCATTTGGAATGTTGCACCTGAATCTGGAATTTGATCAGAGTTGGAGCATGACTACTGTTAATCCAGTTTTTGCCCTAGACTTCCCCATCCCCCAAAGGACAGTAACACTGAAATTAAAGGACAGGTATTAGAACAAAATTAGCATTCATCGTGTAATATTAAAATAGCTTTGATTCCCCATTGATTTTAGTTATAAAGTAGGTCTGGCTTTGGCAGCTTCTTTCATGAAACAGACTCTCTTTCGTGAAATGCTATACTTTTCTGAACTGGCATAATCCAATACTGAGAAATCTACTGGAGAAGTGCAAATGCTCAGGATGGGATTCCAAAATGACGCACCAGAGCATGAGTGTCATGGGTAATGAGAATAAGCTTGGGAGACAGAACTAGATAACAATCGGATAAGAGAAATCTGAATCCAAAGTAGAAACAGGGGTGGAGAAAGCATTTTGGCAGGAGCCCTTCCTAGTAAAAGGCAAGGAGGAAGAGGTCAATTCAGACTTGCGAGATTCTGTTACTGTAAATGTACAACATAGAATATTCTCCAAAGCAACTCAGGGCAGGACAAGAAGCAATGGGTGGAAACTAATCAGGGAGAGAAGTAGTTTAGGACTAAGGAGAAATTTCCTGACAGTTAGAACAATTAATGAGTGGAACAACTTGCCTAAAGAAGTTGTGAATGCGCTAACATTGGAAGTTTTTAAGAAGATGCTAGATAACCATTTGTCTGAAGTGGTATAGGGTTTCCTGCCTAAGCACGGAGTTGGACTAGAAGACCTCCAAGGTCCCTTCCAACTCTATCATTCTATATTAGCTGTTCCTGGCCAAGCGTTGCTGTGGCCCAGTCTGGTTAAATGGCCAACCAATCTGTGTGTAGATCTACACCTGCACACACTAACACCTAAACACAACCACTGTATAACCCCCAACCTACCTACCTACCCACTGTATTTCTCCCTCTATCCCTCTACCAACCAACCTACCTACCTACCTACCTACCTACCTACCTACCTACCTACTGTATTTCTCCTTCTCCCTCTCTATCCCCCTCCCTACTACCTACT